>JAQIWG010005090.1:0-15024 GCA_034695025.1 Chamaedrilus cognettii | reverse complement strand
ATTATTCATTATATTATTCATTATATTATTCATTATATTATTCATTATATTATTCATTATATTATTCATTATATTATATTCATTACACTGACGTTGTAATGACGCGGGCTTGAAACCTCACTCGCTTAGACAGCAGATTCTCCGTGGCCGCCCCATCCAGTCTGACCCTGACACAACACGCAGCTCAAGGCTTAAAACCTCACAGTTTAGACGCACGGCTATAACAAGCCTCAAATAAAGTTAAAATGACAGACACTTACGCGTATATTCTAAACGTGAACCAGTACGATTTAAAGCAACATTTAGTTTTACTAGAGAAATGATTCTAATCATTTATGCGCTCATAGAAGAAAACATGACTCAATTTGCTTTTTATCAAAAACTTGCCTAACTTGCACATAAAATAAGTATCACAGACAATTTTTAACAATTCTAACAAATAGAAAATCAATTATAGGCAATGAAAGAATCCCAGATATGAGCCATGCGATTCGTCGCACAATATTTCAAGCCGCATACTTGGAGTCGTGCATGGCTCGGAGAGTTCCCCTCGTCATGCCGGTCCCAGGCGTGTATGCTGGAGTCTTTCTCGACGACTGAGAGCTCGTCTGCATCGGATCACTCATAACTGGCCTGTCAATGCATGACAACGCGTAATGCATATATCATTGTTAAGTTTATCCCTGATAAAACGTGACAAAAACAAGAAAAGAAAGAATCGTAATTATTAGCAAAGAACAGAAGCAAGACCCTAATATCATCACACCAACATTTTTAGCTAGTTGAAAACAATATGCCTACTTTAAAGTGGCCGAATGTAGCATTCAAAGCGTAGCGTAGTGCCACATGGTTTTTAAAGGTTGAGGAGTTGTGCGACCCTGTTTTAGAAGAAGCAGGCTAAGTAGCTTGTGCATGGTCCGGCAGGCATATGTAGCATGATTAACACAACCCGCACAAGCCAGTTTCATCAAATATTTATGTTCATTTACTCAAAATAAAACAAATTTTTCAATTATCACAGTTCTAACCTGCACAGCTGATCAATCATCACCGTTTCTAACATTTTGAATTTTCTCTTCCCTTCCTCCAGTTCCTCCTGCACAAAAACAATCATCAGCTCATCGAATAAATGATGCAGCGGGTCAAAGTATAAGCGCTCATAGCGATAATATTATCAGGGGCCTGTTTCTCAAAACATCTTAGGCAAATTTTAGTCTTAAGAAGTTTTTAAGAAAATGGTGCGAAAATTTAAACGTTTGTTTTTTAAGCTCCGCACCGCCACGGTGCCACAAGGAATAAACCAAATAATGACGTCATGGCGGTCGGCAGTTGGATTTAATCTTTTTAAAATCAGATTTAGGATTAAGCTTCGGCTTAAAATCAGAGAAACTCTGAGAAACAGGCACCAGGTGCAGAGTCAAAGTTCATTTGAAAAAACCAAGAAGCAATCGTTCAGAGCCAACCTTGTCGCTGATGCGTCGGAGAGCCTCCTTGCCATACGGCGCCTGAGTCCACCCGGTCTGGAGCGCTTCCGTTCTGTTTGTCTCCGGTCGCTCCTCCTTCACCTCCTTCTCATCACTCGGACCCAAGTCCAGCCTCAGCGCACCCAGCTTTGATCCGACATCCACCTGTGACGATCAATGGAAGCAACGTCAATGATACAATACACTATACACAATACGATCATACAATGACAATAAACTCTTCTTCTTGAAAAATTAGAATTGACTTCAAGCGTTTGTATTAATGTAAAGCAGCTGGCAAATTAAGTAATCCAATGCAAATAAGGCAAATTAAAGGCCAATATATAAAGTAATCAATGAATATGAATGCTAAAATAATATGATGCATTAAACACATGTAGGCAAAAAAATATTATATAATTTAAGAACGGCACGATGTCTGCCTAACAAATTAAGTGTTATAATGCAAGTCTTGAATCATTCACGCTAACTAGGTCTATTAGCACTGCTATGATATCAATGCCACATTGAAAAAATTCAAGTGATTATTGTTAACCTCTTGTTAAATCTTGCTCGATTTAAATTGTATTGATATAAGCATCAGCTCGCACAAATCATTAATCCAAGATTTAGTTTTCATAACATGCAAATATCAGCAGAGTTATTAAAATCTAATTCGATGATCTAATTCAAAATCTGAACATAGTAAAAGCGTTTTATTGGCTCATTCTCCCAACAACGACCTTTGGCGGAGGTCCAATTCTCGGTCGTTGGCTCTCCGAGCGTGAGCTTTGCTGGTACTGATTGGCTTGGCCTTGATTGGCCAAGCCCTGAGAGACCTGACCCTGATTTGCATAGCCTTGACTCTGATTGGGTGGGCCTTGATAACGCTGGGTCGGAGGTCGACCATTGACTGGCTGTCGATCACGTTCCGGATATGCCTGGAAGTTCAAAGAACAGGCAGTTATTGCCAATTTTATACAATAGCCTTTAAAATGCCAACAGGCCTTTCATTTCGTGTTAAAAATCCAAATTATCCATGTTTGTCAAATTAATCCAGCGGAGCAGAAAATAAAAGCAACACCACGCAAATACTATCATAATCTAACAACATCGAGCTTGTTGAGTGCTGCACATTTATTTCTTAAATTATAAAAGGAAAATTATTGCCTTACGATAACCAGAGGTTCTTGGCACACACCAATACAGTACATAATATTAACACAACTTAGCAATACCAATACGTAATTCGCATCATTAAATCACATTTAGCTCAAGAACAACCATCATGCCGGATTTTTTCACCAAGTGTTAAAATTAAATCTGAGGTCATGACGTCACCATACCTAATCAGCTCAATGAAAGCCTGATCTACGGTTAATTTAACTTCATTTGATTGGTTTTATGATACTAATCTTGGATTTAAATTTTAACATTTGATGGAGAAACCCCAGTGTTGTTGCTTTGCATGATATAGACCATGAAGGACATGTATGATGCAGATGTGCAATGAAGACCTAAGATAAACTTGTGTATAGAAGACATATCATTTATGCACCTGTATCCTTCCATTATTGTTTCGCG
The DNA here is from genome assembly GCA_034695025.1 of Chamaedrilus cognettii. Taxonomy (NCBI): domain Eukaryota; kingdom Metazoa; phylum Annelida; class Clitellata; order Enchytraeida; family Enchytraeidae; genus Chamaedrilus; species Chamaedrilus cognettii. The sequence continues at coordinate 11,977 of JAQIWG010005090.1, read as the reverse complement.
ATGTGTGAGACGTTCCCCAGCTGAAAATAAAAATAAAAATTCTCAGCATTTTGCAACAAAAGCATGTACCACTTAGCAGTACTTGTGCAATTGTTATTCCACAAAGAATTTTTTTTATTTTGATGACCAACAGTCATGTGATGCCACACTGTATAAGCTTAAGTATAATGATTCGAAATTCAGATCTAAATTATCCATTACAACACCACAATGAACTATATATTTATTATATACTAACGTTCTGTAGAGATGACAAAAATCATAGCTCCAAGTCCTTTACCATAGCTGAAGCATAATTATGATCCGGCATCAAATTACCTTTGAAATTTAGTATCTTTCAGACTAACATAACCAAGCAGAAACACCACTGTTGCATTGACAAAGCGCTTACCTGACAGCAGTGTTGGGGGTCTGCGGCTGGTTTCCATTGCGATTATTGACGATCTTGTACTCAGTCGAACCATCGTCAGCCGTGACTAGCTTGTCCAAGTTCAGCGGCGGAACACTATATATCATCATTGCAAGGGAAGCTATAAGACCAATTCAATATAGTTAAAGACATCATATTTATGATGTCTTTATGATAACCTGACGTGCATGCCAATGCATAATGATCTTTTAGTCTCTAAGTGTTAACTTTTCAAATCCCACTGTGCCATAGGTCCCACAAACAAATGGATTGAATTGAACATATTAAAAAGCAACCTGCAGTCAAGCAGATGTACAGCTTTTGTGCGTTTGATTTTCAAATTTGTTGCTTCTTATTTAATGAATAATCATTTAAATTATATAGTGTATGAAAAAGAGATTTAAATTGAATCACAACACATCAAGCTATTCTACTTCTTCGGTTGGTTTTTTCTTGGCTTTCCAGACCTTGGGGCATCAACAGCCTTCAAAATGGTTACAAGTATTTGTCGTGGCAGGTTCTTTCCAACAAGTAGGACATTTCAGTGATGCTCGGATGATGTTCATTGGAATGAAAATCCAGATCCTGTTATGCAAGGAGCAGGGTAAATTTCTGATGTTCAAAGCCATGATTCTTCATTTCAAAGCGTGATAGCTGAGCTGACATTCAGATATTTATGTTCATCAAGCTATTCCATAAAATATTCTCACCTCGAGGGCCGACTCTCTGGTCTGAACGCAGTCTGGTATTGGAACTGATCAGAAGCTGGCTCCGCCCTCACTCCAGGGCGCTGTGCTTGATTGGCTGCAGTCTGTCTGGGTGTCTGTCCCCAGTCTGCATATGGCATCTCTTCACCCTGAAATTTAACAGCAAAATAGATCCTCAAATAAATTACGAGCCACGTGCAAATTTTAAACATGCTTTGCAGTTGCATTAATCAAATGATCACCATTTTATCAGGTAACATAAAAAATCACTAAAAGAAGGCTCATCAAATTTTTCAAAGTCGAAAATCGAAATTGTTTAAGTCGAATTTATTGGATTCATTGTTTTTAAATCTAAATTTTTGTCAATTGAACTTCTAGACTTTATCATGACCAGAATTCAGTTTAGCCCTTACAAAATAGGAGTAGCATTACGCCTACTGCTTATAAAACAGGAGTAGTGCACTCCTATGCCTTTCAAAAAAGGAGTAGGCCTAGAGTAGACCTACTCGACCATCGTCCAAACGCGTGTGGATTGATATATGTTGCTTACAGTTATCGGGTTTATCCGACTCTGAGGTCGAGCAGATCCAGGTCGCGCACTACGAGCCTCCATTGTTGCTCGATAACCTCTAGGTTACCCCTCAAACAACTTTTAGGCTCCTAATTAATTTATTAGGCCCGAATTAATCTATTGGGCCCCTCATTTTCAATAAATTACTTGAAAAGAGCACTTCAGTACAACTTGGTGCTTGACAACGGGCGCCATATTGTCAACATCCTGTTTAGCTATCATCTACGCTAAAATCTTTTGATGGTTATCAGCCTATTATAGATTTGTGTACATTTAATGATTGGTTACGAAATAATAATTATTTTATTTTATCCAATAAGCATTTGTTTTTCAAATAAGTTGCAATTACATGTCCTCGTGATTTAGATAAAACGCGTCGCTCTTGTTTTTGATCTTGCACTTATTTTGGACAAAAGAAAAGAATACCTCATTTTTAAATTTACCGATCTGGATCAAGTTGTTGACAGCTATTTGCTAATTAGATTGATTTGATGTCTATTGGCTACTATAGGTGATTGTAGGAATTTGATGCAATGCGTCAACCGGAGGTTAGTGTCTTCACTACTACAGCTAGGCAGAAATCGAAAAAACTTTGCTTTAGCCTTTCCCATTTTCTGTCCAATTTTCGAAGTTAAACTGCACTTGAAATTTAGATACTTGATGTTGTTCTGTAACGTTTTAAATGAGTTAATCTAAGTGCATTGAAAAATGTGTGCTTTTTTGTGTGCAGTCGGTGAGCGGGGAGTGGATGGCAAGCACGCTATGTCGTATTGAGAGACAGGGCAAGGCCGTGCTGCAGCGTGCGGCCGACAGGAGGGTGGACTGGACAGCCGTGACTCAATTTTATCCTCCACAGCAGCCACTGCCGGTGAGTGCTAATGGCACTATTGATTATCATGAAATTCTGTGTTATAAACTGATTTTTGTTGTTCAAATATTTATCATTCTTTATGAGTTATCTGTATCATAGCTTTTCTATGAGCTAACTTTAGTTCGTTAGCTGAGATTGTTTTAACTAAATGCTGCTGTGTAAATGTTATTGATGGATATTTGGGTATTTAGGATACTTTTAGTGGCCGGGCGATATTTTTGTATATCAATTCATAGGCGTATAGATTCCATTTGGATCATTGCATTTTACAGCGACCTGAGGCCAGCAAAAGTCGAGATCACGCAGCGTTCGCGACCATCAGGGAATATCTGGCCGTCACTTCTCAGCAGTGTCGGGTGAAGCAATGCTTCTTGTTTCTGCAGCTCTTCTCAATGATCATTAGTTGTAGTTTGAAGTTGCTGCACTGTTGTTGAAATAGTGGTGTGCAATCTGCATATTGTACCTGTATATTTTTTACGTAAGTAGGCCCTACGTGTGTTGCCTATATAGAGTGCTATGTATAGTGCCCCTTATTTACCTTTGATGTTTACCCTTTTTGTATCGCACGTGCATTGTACATTTTGTGATGCTGTTCGTGTTCGATGCTAAATTAAACAAAATATAAATAACGCAGCCGTATTCAAATTGCTGACATTTCACATAGAGCTCTGTCACATATTTACCTAAAGTCATTAGCTTTTTAAAGCAGCATAGAATTGTTCGAGTTTTTTTGGCTCGAGACCATTGGAATACTTATCTGTGTTTGTTTCTTATTACTTGGGAATGAATGTGTTGTTTTAGCATTTTTGCAATCCATCGTGTGCATGTTCATGTTATCACTCAAGAGTTATTGTTCATGCTTGCCGCCAGTGCCGGATTTGTAGCGGGACGCACGGTGCATGTGCCCCAGGCCTTCGCAAATGATGCACATGAAATTTTTTACAGTGATGCATTTGAAGCGTAGCGTAACCTGCAGATACAATGCAGCTATAAAACAGTGTTGAAGCAGCAAACTTATCGAATAATTTTTGTAGCCTACATAAGTATTTGGTGAAGTTGCTACTGCAGCACTGTTGCGACCCTACGCAACACAGCTTGTCAAAGTCTTGTGTGAAAAATGACAATGATTGTGACTCGCTTCAATGATTAACGCTTATTTGTTGTGTCAAATGAAGCGCAACATGCTCAAAATATTATGCTAAAGCTTACTCATTTTCAATGGGGGCCTCCACAGAATTTGTGCCCCGGGACTTTTTTGATGTAAATCCGGCACTGCTTGCCAGTGGTTCACATTATGTTGCCATGCTTCGAGTCACATGTTGGCAGTTTGCGGTGTCGCTGCAGTGTTACTACAGCGACTGTACGGCGGCCTCTCTCAGCCCGTCGGACATTGCTCACTGCAGCCGGTTCCACACCCATCAAGCAGCCGACGGAGTTAGAGCTGTCACCTCTCGAGTGCGGTTTAGGCAGCCGGTTAGTTGGTTTCCTTGATTTAGTCTCACAGTTTTTCGTAATCTTCTTAGTTATTGATAAAATATATTTTGCATGCAAAGCAGCTAAATAAAATTCATTGTTGCAATAAAGTACTTGAAATTTTTAATATTGAATAATATCTTTAAAAGGAGTTTAACTGTTAAATGATTAATGAACAATTCCTCAAAAAAATTCGGCTGGTTTTCTTGATGCAAAATTTATGCGTTCAGGTAGATGATATCGAGAAATTGAATCTGGTGCCTCGTCGCACTGGATCAGTGGCATTTGCGAGGGGCCAGCATGCAGGTCGATCTGTAACGGGACACCAGCGCGATGCAGGCCAGTCGATGACAGTAACAGGGAACCGGAGAACAGATCGCCCTAAGACTTTAGTTTACCTGGAGCGAGGTCGCTTTATAGACTAATTGTGGCTTTGTCATGTAGCTGTCTTAAATAATTCTTTAAACTGCGACCTTCATTGATTTGAATTGAAAATGAAAAAATTGAGCAGGCAACCTAGATGTTAATTAGAATGTGATGTTTTTTACTTTTGGTTTTTTGCAGATTAATGAAGTTTAACTGCAGATTGAGGACATTTTTGACTTGATACAGACTTTGTGTTCAAACAATTTTTTTAGTTTATAGAAACTTTGTGTTCAAACAATATTTTATGTTGCATATAAGCAGAATGTTTTAAGTTATAGCACACCGGTGACACTCCTTATCTCTTTCATAGTATCGTTTTTTGCCAAATTTTCAGATTGTTAAAACGGCACACTGCTCTAGGTGATGTACCAATAACGCGATTTCATTGATCCCTGACTCCCTGTAGGGCTTTACTCAGCTGTGGACCGAGAACAACAAAATGATGACGATGTGGATGGATCAAACACGGGTCGAGTCTGGAGAGTGCTGGTGCCCAAACAATGCGTAATGTACATGTATGGGACAAACCGTTGCACATATAATGCTGAAAATAGACCGAGGCGAGGGATTAGGGCACCGATAGGGTTTCAAAGTTAAGAGTTAGGGCTAGGTTTGTGATTAGGGATTTTAGGCAAAAGCATGGCCGGCAACGGCACGGGCGCCAGCCCAGCTAGACTTGACCCCGCTTCAATTGAAACACAAGTGGTTATATATCCACTCGAGCACTGCGAGCCCTAACCGTAGCCATAACTAGGGCCGGCGGAAGGGCATGCGCCCCCCCGGCTGGAGGGGCAGAGTTTTGAGGGACTTATTGACGGCAATTTTGCATTTATTTTGTCATTTTTGAAAAGACAGCAGCTTTGAATATAACAGTTGACCTTGCGCACTGTCACATGTCTGTGCAACACAGAGCAGTTCGCTGTCAAAAAAAATTTTTTTTCTATATGCAAAACAGGTCGAGTGTCACTTCTGTTACTTCTATATTCTGTGGTTATAGTATGGAAATGGCGTGTATTTCTGTTTTGAAAAAACGATGCATTTTGACTTCATAATATCGTATGCTCGGAACCATACTGATGTACAATGTAATATATTATGAATTACATCGACAATGTAAGACAATTATAATGTAAGCGTAATGCAGAATTTCCTTAGACTGTTCAATTGTCTGTGACAGCCCTTACTCTCAGGTTGCTATTTGCGAATATGCATTTCTAGACACATTTGCTGTGAATCATATGTTTCTTCAAACTCGTTTGCTGGTGTTCATTTTCTTAAATTGCATTTATTTGTACCAGATGGTGAATTTGGTAAATTGAATGTGTCTGTATTGTGATTTAAAAGCAATTATTTCGTATTCAAGAGAATGATTAGCTTTTTCAATATGTAATACGTGAATGTTGCTTGTATTTCACTTTCTAGTACTCAATATCGCTGCATAATAATTTGATAGTTGATATTGTCTGATGCTATTTTTGGGCGTTACTGTATTTTAACTGAACCATCTCAATATGTGATTATTAATGGTTTGAGATATATGGGCTCGGTTTCTAAGGATTTCAATTTTTCTAGGCCTTTTTGTTTTCGAATCCAAAATTCAAAATTGAAGTACCCACAAGTGATCTTCTACTTGCGAGTTGAAGATAATTTTCAAACACTTGTGGGTATTCTTCTGAATTATCTTCTGCTTCTTACTTAATTTAATTTAATCTACTTCTTTTTTAATTCTGTTTGCAAGTGAATTATCTTCTACTTGCAAGTGTACCCCTGCAGACCGGGGAACAAAGAATTGGCCTGCAGTCCAGAGCTCCCCGGGCTTGTCGTAACAGGCGACTAAAGAAAACGGGGAGAGGTTCTGTACCGGCTCTCTTGCACAGAACCGAACTGTATATAACCCTTGTGCGCTACACACGGTCCCTAAACTACAAAAAGCAAAGCAAACAATACTTGAAAGTTAAAACTCTTTTGACTTGCTTTGCCTCGGGATATTGTTTTCTGCGCACAAATGTTTATTTTGAGATTGACTAGGCCTACTTTGCATGTTGTGTTCACTGCACATTATTTAGTTAGAAGACGAGCGCTGTGTCATTTTTTTGAAGCAGTATGTGCTAAGGTTCAGGCAGCTTTACGTGCAGTATTTTGAACGACGTTGCATTGACGTTTTATCTTATTTTCATGTTTATCATGTTGCAATGTTTTTGAGCTGATGTAACTATTTTAATAATATGTATACACGTCTTCCACAGCAACTTTTTGGCCGTGCTATGTGTATGATTTGAGCCTAAAACTCATTCTCTTCGATTTTGTTTCACTGCATATGCGTTTCTAACTTCTATATGAATGCTCATATTTCATTTATGCCGTGATGCGCATACAAACGAAATAAAACTTTAGGTTGTTTTTGAAGCGTAGTGTTTTGGACAAATAATTGGGGCAACGATATCACGGGAGCCTTTCATCGTGAAGTCAGAATAATGATAATGATTATCATTGTTCATTTATCTGTTCTTCGAGCGCCTAAGCTATTCAAGTAGTTTGCCCTGACCACAGAATGTTGTAAGCTGCAATCCATGGCCTTAACCTTGGCAATCCAATAAAAGTATTGTGGGCGCAAATATTTTGTAAGGGAGGCACCAACCTAATATCTAAGGGGTAGGCCTAAAATTCTGTCTTATGTAGTCTGTTGCACTTCTCCCGCACCTACGATTCAAGCAAATGATGCTTTTCCATCTCCGTTTGCACGACATATTCTTGGTGCGTTAAAAGTGCAATATACATACATATATACATACAGTCCGAATTCGGTAACGGCGCACTGCCCTGTAAAATGTTTGTCTGAAATATGTGTACTGATGCTGATCTCAATGAAACATCAACTTGCCTTTCTTTGGACTAAACCGCCAGCAATATGCGTGACTGATGTGAACATAACTATTAATATGACGTGATATTGATATAACTATCATTAGCGGTTTTGTTCAATTTTTTTAATGATAGCGTCGTAGCAACAATTATAATTATCGTCCAATCATCGCCCTAATCTTTCCTAGCGTAAAGTGGAAATATTAAGAATGAGGGAACGTCTTGAAGTCGCCTGGTTTGATAAGAATGCGTCTGCGTCTCTGCTGAAACAACTGCAACTTAATTAATTCAACCGCGCGCGACGGCTTCAAGATTCAAGGCTCCCAAGATTCAACCGAGCGTGAAAAAATTGCAACAGATTGAGCACCCCGGAAGGGGGTGCCAAATCCCGACGCGCTGAATAGCCGTCTGCCACCGGGGGGTCCGCCGACTGCCGTGCGCGAGCGCCGACTGCCGTGGTTGTCCTCCGCCACGACGACGGCTGTGCGTGGACCGTGCGTTGCCGCCGGTCCGTCACACTGAGAGCTGCGTGACATACGCGCAATGCTCGCGTTCGCTTATAAAATAGAGAATCTACGCACTTTCAAACAATGGTGTGCGCTCAAGCAGCGCATCTTTCAAATTATTACCGATTACTGTCTTCAATATAATGATGTATAGTAAATGTTTTGCTTTGGACTACGGTTTGAGTAAATTTAATCGAATTGTTTCTGTAGAATTGTGTTTAGGAATTGAGGACTAGCTTCACTTCTATAGGGACTACAACGCTTTCAAAGTACGGCATCGTTTATTAATTAGGGTAGTCGTTAACAATTTTAGAACTCTAGCTCGATTGTCTTCATTCATTCAGTTCTTCGGCTCTCGGCCGTTAGATAGCTCGTAGATAGCTAGGTAGCTCTGTCGATCTCTTTTTTTGGTAGGCTAGCTTGGTATGTGCTTTTGGTAGGTTAGGTTCGCTCCTGGCATCCTGCTTCTCTCGGTTTATATACCTTCTATAAGGTATACCCGAGGTCCTCAGAACACAGGCTGACTGAATCAAATCAGGCAATCGAGTAAAATCAGAACAATTAATCCTATAGTAAAGGCATGCAATCATACCAAAATCAGAACGCAGAAAAAACCCATTAATTACTCAGACCAAACTCAGAACGAACTCAGAACAAACTCAGAACAAACTCAGAGCAAAACCCATAAATCACTGCCAGCATAGTCTTATATCCTGCCCTCTGCCTGGCTGACCGATACCCTCCTTTATTGCTATATATCATAAGACTATGCTGACAGTGATTAATTGTTTTTGTTCTGAGTTTGGTCTGAGTAATACAAACAGGCAGAGGGCAGGATATAAGACTATGCTGGCAGTGATTAATGGGTTTTGTTCAAGAGTTTGTTCTGAGTTTGTTCTGAGTTTGGTCTGATTGCATGCCTTTGTTATAGGATATTTTTGTTCTGATTTTGCTCGATTTGCCTGATTTGATTCAGTTAACCTGTGTTCTGTGGACCTCGGCTATATCTCGTAGAAGGTATTTAAACCGAGGGAAGCAGGATGCAAGGATGGACAAGCTACCTAGCTATCTACAAGCTATCTAACAGCCAAGAGCCGAAGAACTGAATCTAGGAAGACAATCGAGCTAGAGTTCTTAATTACTTAACGACGATTATTAAAATGTTTACGATTCCGTACTTTGAAAGCGTTGTTGTCTCTATAGAACTAAAGCTAGTCCTCAATTCTAAAAATAATTTATAGAATGATTCTAGAACCAAAAGTAAGCCAAAAGTAGACCGGAAGTAGCAGTGGCGTAACTACGGTGGAGCACGGGGGGCAGCTGCCCCCCCAAATAAAAGGGCTGCCACCCCAGCTGCCCCCCCATTCCAAAGAAATTTGCATTTTCATTTGGGTTTAATTGCCAACGGCAGCCACCCCATCATTTTAAGCTGCCACCCCACTGCCCCCCCACGAAAAAATAACTGGCTACGCCACTGGGAAGTAGTGAGTTAAAAACCCACTATATTACACTTATATTCTGCCCTCTCCGTATACGATAATCCTAATACTACATCAAGACTACCTAATAATAATAATAATAATAATACTTAAATTTGACGTTTTACATTATTTAGCATAACATATTGCATATTATAATTAAGAAATGGGCCTCAGGAATCTTGTAATAAATCATTGTAAACTTAGGAACTTAAAAAAATTATGTGATATTTTATTTTTTATATTAAACTTCACGTTTTTCGTATTCGTTTGTGGTAAAACATCTGCTGGCGAATGTCCTATAGATGCCCCTAGTACTAGTCGACTGAAATAAGAAAAAAATTCTCAAAAGATCTATCATTCTACGGAGCGTAATTTTTATGAATTTGTCAGCGAATTAAACAAAAATAGACGCAGGATTGGCTGAATTAAAATTCTTGTGTCGAAGGTAATTAAATACAAAAATGGTCATTGGCTCCAGTAGTTTGCTCATAGTCACATTTTATAATGCGAATGATAAAACAAAAACAATGCTAAAGGTTTGGAGAAAAAATGAATTATTTTCAGTTTTTTGCCAAATCGAGTGTAATGTCAGCCCAATGTCTAATTCCATTCAAGACTGTACTAAATGAGAACATGGCACATTGATAATTTAGATGGAAATATAAGACCTGTGATAAATATATATAAAATTGTGCAAGTGCGCTCTGTGTTCCCACTATACTGTATTGGTAATGGCTAGCACGGGCTTAACCTTCCTATTCTGTCAAAAAATGGCTAATATTTATGTAAGGTTAGTCTTGTAACCTGATTGATCATATAAACAGTGGGCAATTTTGGTTTAAATTTTGTAGGCCTAGACGAAATTTCGACATTAGGTCTTGATGTAAATTAAATTTCAGAGAAAAATATATGTAAAAAAATATACCTCAATTTCTTTACTGATTTTGATACGTAAGTACGGTAGCTTATTACCACTATGGTACCTTGATTCTAGGTCAAATTGTATAGGCATTCTTTAGAATTCAGAAACGTGGCAGGTTCATGCTATCCAAACTCTGCAGCCTAGCTAATCCTTGAGCTATATACCCGTTTGTTTTCCTTAGCAACAAGGCCAACTCCAGTTTGAGGACAAATGGCCGTCCATGCGCCCGACCGTGCAGAAGCTGCTCACACAACAGCCCGTCACGCGCCCAGAATGGCAGGACCTCTTCTGGTAATAACAGAATGCAGAGTTATCGCAATTGGCCTCTTTACTAAATTATATTGAAAGTTAATTGTGAAGCAAATTAAAATAGTTTTAAAATTAATTTAATTTAATTAATGCATTGTTTTTATTATTTGAATAAAATAAAATACTGTAACTCAAAAATTTTCTTTGATTTTCCTGCTTGCTGGAACATAAAGCAATTGTGATAATTGACAGATATTTAACTCTGTTAGATCCGTTTTCTCGCTATGCCTGTGATAAATGGCTGATGTGTGTGGATCAGTTTGTGCCAGTGCTGATTGGCTGATGTGTGCTATGTAGGTCAGTTCACTCGGTGTGCCTGTGGGATGAAAAAGGGGGTGCGCCGAAGGTTCACCAGGCACTGCAGGAGGACATCTTGGATTTTATAAAGAATGCACACGCTGTAAGTCTATCTTTAAGCTCTTTTTATTTGAAAGAATGATTCAATTAATTGTTAAGCCTACTTCTTTGATCATTCTAATACTTGTTCATGTGTCCAGAATTTTTTTTGGACTGTTCTTTCTTTCTGTTTTTTATTTTTTATTTATTCAAATTTTGGTGCCCTATACAGAAATTAAACACATGAAAATTTTTTTGGTGCGTTGCGCTTCACGTGATATCACCATCTATTACCTTGTTTCTGAGAAATTAATTACCATGCTATCAATATTATTAATAGTGTTTAATTCAACGATGCATCTGGTCCAGCTAATCTGTCGCTGTCATGCAAAATGTGATTTTGGGTGATTCTGTTAAATAGATGTTGTTACAAAAATGTCAAAAAACGGACGAAAAATAATCCAAAAATAGATGAACATAACTTGCTTCGACGTGGCTGTTTGAGCAGGTCTGTGTTGTGTGCAGAGAGTGCTCTCGCACCAGGAGGACTCAGCGCTCCTCAAGGCGTACATTGGGGAGTGGGGAAAGTTCTTCACTCAGTGTGACTACCTGCCCAAGCCGTTCGGTCAGCTCGAGACAACGCTGTCGGGCAAGGCGCATTCCACCAACATGCAGAAGAAGACTCAAGGCGAGGAGAGCATCGTTAGGAAGGTGAGAAGCTTCCTTGTGATGCTTGATAGAATTTGTAGAGCTGCAGAATAAAGTTTGCATTTGCTATCATATTTCAAATAGCTTTCGTCTGATATTTGATCGTTGTATAGCTGCGGAATAAATTTTAATTTTCGAAAGGTATTTTAATAGCTTGATAAATACAACGTTGGCATTGCTTTACAAAGCTGTTGTATATATTCTGTATATATGTTGTATACATGTTGTATGTATGTTGGATATATGTTGGATATATGTTGTATATATGTTGTATGTATGTTGTATGTATGTTGGATATATGTTGTATATATGTTGTATATATGTTGTATGTATGTTGGATATATGTTGGATATATGTTGTATATATGTTGTATATATGTTGTATGTATGTTGTATG
>JAQIWG010005089.1:0-15026 GCA_034695025.1 Chamaedrilus cognettii | reverse complement strand
CTGACTGCCTGCCTGCCTGCCTGCCTGCCTGCCTGCCTGCCACATATAGCTGTACTGAACCAGAAGAACAGAACAAAGCAGGTTTTTGTAGTTAGATAATTATTTTCAGGAATTTTATTTGAAGAAATTTTGAGAGCGGGATTTAGTTTGTTTGCGATTTAATGCAGAAAGCAATTGGACACTATCATGATACTATCAAGAGCCTACAATTATGATTATTGGAATAAGTAAGCTTTGTTGGAACGCGTTTCACCAACAATGAATCCTTTTTAAAAATGGAATTCATAGGCCATTTGTCTAGAGGCCTACGGTCATTAGGCCGTTGCAAAAAAAATACAAAGCGGGACACATTTTGGTTTTCCTACAGAAGTCGCGAGCGAGGGGTCCCGGGGAGGGGTGGGTCGCGAGCGGGGGCCCCCGGGGGAGGGGGGGTTCTGACATAACTTATTGGAACTCAATTAATTCTTGCGACAACATTTTTTCAACGCCTTTGAAACGGCCACTGCAGGCCGGGGAACAAAGAATTGGCTTGCAGCCCAGAGCTCCCCGGGCGAGTCATAAAAGGCGACTAAAGAAGGGGAGCGCTTCTGGGCCGGCTCTCTTGCACAGAATCGGAGTGTATGTAGCCTTTGTGTGCTTCACACGATCCCTAAACTAAAAAAACCCAAAACAAAAACCAAGATAGCACTTTTTGAGGCACTGATGCTTTGTGCCGAGCCGAATAGGTCGATTCCGATAAAAAATACTAATCTCAAGTTTTATGGCCTCGCTTCTGGACTCCAGCGGCCAGAGAGCCCTCCAATAACGACAATATTGAACAATACGAAACATTTAGCAGCAAACGAGTCTGTTGTACTAGTTAAAGAGCCATAACTCCGCTCTTTGGCAGCGTTATCACGCGATCCACGTGTATATACAGGTCCAACAAATTATGCAACGAGACCCGGTGTCCGGCCTCTGTTCCTTGTTAACCTATTCATAAAGTCGTCACGCAACTTTTCAATAAATTGTACTGTCCGATACGGCGGATAGCCGAACGAATCCGGATTTTAATCGTATAGGGAGGGGGGGATTGTGATATACAAAATTGAGGGGAACTCTTCTCAAAAAACTTAGAGAGGGGCGGGGGTGAGGAAGCCCGATCATGCTACATTTCGTTTCAATCCAAAAGAAATCACGACCGGGGCGGGGGGGGGGGAGGCGAAAGTCATGACAAACTGTATGCCTAAATCTGTCACTTCTTTTGAAAACAGCTTCAACAATGTGGAGGGCATTTTTGGTGAAGTAGGCCTGTGCCACTTTTGATTTGGAAACTCTCATTAAGGGGTAAAATTAATTAAATTTTAGCATTTGGTGGATCATTTAGGCCTATGGCCTCACCCCTACATTCATTACGGGTTTAAAAGAGATATCGAAAGCTTCGTGTTGACCTATAAAAAGAAATGAAAGGCGCAAGATGATTGATACATATTTGGTGCGTGAATAGTCCATCTATTTACAAAAGCGCGTAGGATTTATAGTTTTTCTGTATGTTTGTCGCCGTCTACAGTTGTCATTTACGAACCGATTGTCTCGCGGATTGGCTTATTCTCTTTGTCTCGACAAGAGTAACTAAACAATACATTGTTTGGCGCAAGGTTTGTTCTATCACTCGAATTATTAAGACAAAACCCTTTTCTCGTCTTCTCTCGCATTAAATTTGCCATTTATGGGACAATTCTCTCGAAGGTGGATTTATTAACTGCGTCTCAGGCCAAAGTGGCTCTCGTCACTGCGTATTGGGCCAAAAGTGGCCATCGAAGACTTTTTAAGTGGCCTTACAGCAGATAGGGTATAAATTAATTTTGCACTCACATCGAACAATATAACGGCTTCCAGTTCGTTCATGACTGACTATAATACAATCTATTTGACTTCAGTTCGTCGAAGATTGACTATAGGCTGCTGAATATAGAGTCTAATAACTCTAAGCCATAGGCCTATAGGCCGCTAAGCAGAAGCTATCTGAGTGTAGTTACTATACTGCACGCTGAGAGTGCGGTATCTATTTATAAATGCGCGTTGGATTTAGATGTCTGTCCGCGATGTGATGTCCGCGATGTTTGTTTGTGTTGGTCTGCTGTTGGGATTTATGGACCTATTGTCTCGCGGATGGGCTTATTCTCTTCGTCTCGGCAAGTACAACTAAAAAGTACGTTGCTATGCGCAGAAGTCGGATTTCACTTGAGATATTAAGAAAACCAGTTTTCCTCTATGTTTCAACTGCGTTAGTGCAGCCATGTATGAAACGATTGTCTCGCGAATAAGCTCATTCTCTTCGTCTCAACAGCAGTTACCAAGTAAAAATGTTGGTTGCCATTTATGAGCCAATTTTCTCGCGAATTGGGAAAAGTTGACTAAAGAAGGGCGAACGGTTCGTTGCTGGCTCTGAGGCACTGAACGAGTCCGGAATAGTCTTTTTACTATACACACTCCTCAAACGCTCCAAAAGGCACTTTCGATATATCCATGGAGCTCTGGATGCAGACTAAATATTTTTGCCCTGATCGGCATAGGGCGATTGCAAGCGGGGCTGCAACAGGCATCTAGTGATGTAAAAAGCTGGAAAGACGTCAAGTTCAATCATGTTGCTGCAAAATTAATCCCACATTGCGCGCGAAGCGCACGTTTCGTTTCTATTGAGTCTATTAACGGCACGTTCTGAATGAACTCTGTTCGCCTTCAATAATTATGCAATTAACCATTGTCCTCACTAGACATGCAGGGGCTTTATGTTAGCGTGAGGGGCGGCAGTGCCCCCGTGCAGGGGGTCTTTGCGCCCCCCCTCCCTGCTCTGAGAAAAGTTAACATTGGCCTATAGTGTTTTTCCACCCTGCTGTCTGTGGAAATTAGGGTTTTGCACCCCCCTGCATGCATGCTCTGACGAATTGAAACATGTTGCCCCCCCCACTGCATGCTCTGTGTGAAATATAGCTATAACCCCCTGCAAAAATGTATGTTAGCACCCACCCCTCTCCCCCCCCCCACTCCGCTCGTGAGTTCGACTCCAGGGGAAGAGTTAAAGGAGATGTACATTGGATTTGGCAGGGGGCGAAATGTCTGCCCCCCTACTCAAATTCTTGCCCACATACTGAGAATAGTCACGCTACGGGGCTGTAGACATGAACGAGTTTCCCCGACAGACCGGACCAAATAATTCCTCAATATCGACCGAAACGTTGCTTTTATTTTTGTTTCTTCTCTCTACGTATCCGTGTGTTGATGTATTATTTCTGTATAGTACTCTATATACCTGTTGTACATGTACATGTACCTTGGACATGTAATGAGACAAGAGGGTTTGTTGAGAAAGGTGATGGAGGGAAGCATGGAGGGCAAGAGAGGACCGGGAAGGCCACGTATCGGAATGATAGACGACCTGCTTGAGAAGAAATCGTATGCGGATATGAAGAGAAGATGATTGCGAGTTAGTGTTTTTTGGAGAACGTTTGTGAAAACTCTTCTAAAATTTGCGTTAGGGCCTAATAGTGTGTGAGTTTGGTCCCGGACACGGCATTAAGCTGCGCCCGTCAGCCCTGCCCCTGCTGCTACCATAGGGCAGGACGAAGCGTTGTGGCCGAGTAGTCTAAGTGCGGTCTCGGATTACGAGTGCGGCAGTCGCCGATTCGAATCCCGGCCGCGGCAAAGATTTTAGAGTCGAAGTGACTCTAAAAGTGCACTCTTTGGCAAGGGTGGTTTAAATTCGTCAGCCAGAAGTTTTCCTACGATGCCTACCAGATCCGGTGGAACCGCCACCAGCGACCATGAGCTGGTGAAATGGGGCATCACCTTTTCCCCGCAAGGGGCTAAAACAACAACAAGAGAAGAGCCGAGATCGGCTAGGGTGGAGGGTTTGGACACCAAAGACCTGCCATTTGGCAGAGAATTGAGGAGAGAGAGACTCCATCTGTCTATCGCTTGCAACATAAAAATGACATGCCCTGTTTTTTCTGCTATAGATTTATGTCGGAACGCCCCTGGCCTCGCCTACGCGAGGTAATTTTGAGACTTTAAGGACCGTGCACATGTGCGGTAACAAACACCACTACAATCCGATTCTGCGCCGGGGAGCATCACGCACAGAACCGCTCCCCCTTCCCTAAGCGCCTTCTACGACTCTCCGGGGAAGCTCTGGGCTGCAAGGCAAAATTCTGTGTTACCCGGCCTGCAGGGGATGCGCCCATGCGACGCCTCGGAGTAACGTCACGCCTCGACCGCCGTCAGAGGTCTTGCTTCTACGGCTGCGTGTACTATCTCTGTTGCGTGACACTCCTAGAGAACCTTCTTCTCCTAGTCTACTGGCAGTCCTCCCGCCTCCAGTCCAGCCAGGAGCTGCCAAGCTCCTCCCCCGGCTATGGCCTCCCGGCGGGAACGGGAGCGAACACGACCGAATTACCCCCTCCACATCCGCAGCTATTGGTTAGAGACGCGATGGTTGCGGATAATCAGATAGCGATCGGTTTGCCGAGTACGCAGAGGGTGTCGAATTTAACGGGGGTTGGCACGGGTAAAGTTGACGTGGCGGGACCAGCGGTGCGGGGTGTGAGCGTTGCAGGTGTGACGAAGATGAGTAGTGCGGAAATGGAGCGTTTGTACTACCGTCGACGCACGAAAAAGGTCAGTCCGCATTCAAAATCAGTTTGAGGAAGGGCTGTTTTCCTTTCGCTGCACAACTGGCAGAGTGGGGGCCTGAGGGGGGGAGGGCGGGTAGAGGGGGGAGAAAGGGATGACAATTTTTCACAAAGTTTGGCTATATCATCGTTCATCAAGTCGAAATTCACTATTTCAAAACAGCGCTTTTTGTACCTTCGTTTTATGACTCCACAGTTTTGGATTTATGTATAACATTGATGACGATTTATAGCAGGTCTACATATTTTAGATTTACAACTACACATTTCCTATACAATAACGATAAATTATTCAGAACTATTGTATGCATTGGTCAGAAACACTGTTGCATTATGCGCTGCACCTGCATGCGTGGGCGCGCGATAAATGTTGAATTTAAAAGATGCAAAGTCCTGCATGCGCGGTGCACGCAGGTCAGTCCGTTCGTGCACAAGATGACGGTGCGGCCGCGCGAGGCGTGCGCAGCAGACACACGCATGATCGTCCTCGTGCACTCGCTGCACACGTACGCGGACCGGCGGGCCGCCATCCGGGCCACATGGGGCCAGGTGGGTACTCTACTGATTGTAGTAATCAACGAATAATAGATATGTTCATTTTAGAAAATAACAATTGTCTCTTTTTACCTTATATATTTTTATACCAGCAACTACATGAGGCTAAACTAACAGCCTTTTTGTAGTTAGACGTTTGCGCCCTGTTGAGGACCGCTGGAGCTGGGTTTTTACGGCTGGATGCCCTACCTGACGCCAATCAAATAAATACTATCTGGCTTGAGTTTAGCAGCCAGCGACACTTGCGAGTTCCAGAGAGTGACAGAGGCCTAGGTTCGAGTCTCCGCGCCGCAACTATAAATCTATGGCGTTACGGAACCGTCAGCAAGGTTGTTAAACCCACAAGCGTATAGTTTAGTATCCAACGCCGCGATAATGGAATTGGCGAATCTGTTACCTGACCAATGATCTAATCCTGACCAATAGTCTAATCCTGATCAATGATCTAATCCTGATCAATGATCGAATCCTGATCAATGATCGAATCCTGATCAATGATCTAATCCTGATCAATGATCTAATCCTGATCAATGATCTAATCCTGATCAATGATCTAATCCTGATCAATGATCCAATCCTGATCAATGATCTAATCCTGATCAAGGATCTAATCCTGATCAATGATCTAATTCGCTTCAGTGACTGACAATTCACTCAGCTTATTCAATGTAACGCGAATAGCAGCATCTGACACCAATACACTTAATTGTCAATTAGTTATTGCAGCGGGGCGGTAGACGGATGCAAGTCTAGTGCATGGGGACTGGGGAATGGGGAGCCCACTGGGGGACCTTTACACGCAGGCGTTAGTTTAAGTCTATCTATAGCTACACATTTTTGCCCCAAATGATCCTTTTTGTGTTCAAGAATTTGAATCATTTTCTATAGCATATTGTCAGCCTCGGAAGGGTTATAGGCTATCCGTATCTTCATTCACACAAAAAACTGTGGCAAACGCACACAGAGACATAAATACAGCATTAAGGAACAATGAGTAGAGCTAAAGGGTGATAACAGTGCTGCCAATGATCATACAAGGGCGTTATGCTTTTCTCCGTGCAGAGCGCGCGAGCGGGGTGAAGGCGGGGGGAGGGTGTGGAGGGATAGGATGGGACAAATTTCTTTAACGATAGTCTATTTAATCAAAATAATAGGCAATAAACAATGCTTTTTAAGGGCGCGTTTACTTCTCCGCCAGAAATTGAGGACTAGCCGTTCCAGAGCGCCAGACGTTTACACCAATTTTTTGTAAGTAAACGTGGCACTAATAACGCATAAGCCTAAATAAATCAAAAATAATAATTGTAATTGATTGTATTTTAGGTTTTTATTTTTATGTTCACGTCAAAGCAGGTGATACCGGCACAGATGATATACTCCCTGATTGGAAAGCACAGCTTGGTTTTACGACAAATTATTTATTATTTACTTAATTGTGTAATTTGACAGATATTACTTTTACTAAATTACTGCTGTTATCACACCATGATGGGCCTATGACGTTAAAATTTTCAGTTAAACGACTGGCTATTGGTTAAGTAATAATGACCATTCGACTGGTTCCCGTTTTCCTTAATCATCGTGTACAACTACTTAGGCTACAAAAATCAAAATAATTTTTTATAGAAATGCGCGAAACCTCTCAATTTTTAAACGAGAAATGTAGAGGTCATCCCAAAAGTTTGAGAGATCATGTCCTGCTCGAACCCCCTTGTCGATACGCCCTTGCGCAGGTGGCGTGGCCGCAGGGGCGTTGGGCAAGCGGCGAGCACGTGGCCGCCCCTGTGCGTCTCGTCTTCGTGCTCGGCCAGCACGCCGACCCCGGCCTCAACGACCTTGTCAGCGAGGAGGCCGGGCGCCTTGGCGACATCGCAGTCGGCGACTTTCGCGACGACTACCATAACATGACGCTTAAGTCGCTCTTCGGACTGAAACTAGTCGCAGAACTCTGCCCCAAGGTCAAGTACCTGCTAAAAAGCGACGACGACATGTTTATAAATTTTCCGCACTTGCTGGATGTCCTTCAAGAGAGGAATTTCTCGCGGACCATCATGGGGCCGTATAATGTCGGGTCGAAGGCGTATCGGAGTGGGAAGTGGAAGTTGACCAGGGAGGAATATCCTTTTGATTTTCTTCCGCCGTACGAGTCGGGTTCAGCGTATGTTATATCAGGAGATTTAGTGAAGGATTTGTACGAAGCGGCCGAGTACGTTCCGCCGATATTTATCGATGACGTGTACATCACTGGGATTCTGGGGAGGGTGTTGAACGTGACGCACGCGCGGCAGCCGGGGTTCGCGTTTTGGACCAATAAGGCGCCGGGGGTGTGCGATATTGTGGAGCGGAGGATTGTGACGGGAACGAAGATGACCCCGGCGCTGCTGCTGCGCACGTGGGCCGAGCTGGGCAAGAATACTTCTGACTGTCGCGTGAGTTTGAATTCTTACTTTTGCCTGTGTTTTGTTGCTGATAATTATTGGAGCGGAGGTGGGAAAGTATACTACTGACTGTCGCGTGAGTCGGCATCCTTGCTGATATTCTATTATCGGATTCTATGCCTTGCTTATTAAGTTATTGATGGAATCGGTTCTGAGTTACCAGGATATTACGTAAACTGAAAAAAGTAAACTGAAAAAAAATAACTCTGTCACCTCATCTTCACCACCCCACTACTCTATTATGTGTCTGAGGCTCTGAGCTGGGCAAGAACACTTCTGACTTTTGCATGAGTTTGTATCCTAACTTCAGTGTATGTTTGTTTCTGTATTTATGGAACCTGATCCGGGCAACAATAAAGTGAGCAGGGCCGGTTCTACTTTGGGGAGGGGATGCACCCCCCCTCCCACCAGCATGAAAAAATACTAAACACTAACGTTTTATCTATACTTCAGCCTGTGTTGTTGTTCTGTCTGATATTTGTCTGAGCTGAGCTAAGCAAGAATGCTATAGCCTACTAACTGCTGCGTGAGTTTGTAGTCTTATTTATGCCTTGCCATGTTTTATCTGCAATTTATATGGCTGAGCCGGGTTAAACAATACTCTGTATTGTTTTGAGTTTCGTTATAAAATATAATTTGGTTTTCATGTTGCCCTTCTGGGCTGAACTGGGCAAGAGCACTTCTAACTGACACATGTTCTGCAAAGCCTGTCTAAAAAACTCCAATCCCTCGCGTAATTTTTGTAATTTTCATAATTTTCGCGTGTGGGAACGAACGCTGGTGTGCTCAATAGACCATGTCGAACGATCGATAAATTGTGTTTGTGATCGGCATGCGTGCGAGCCTCGACAACAACAGGCGTAAGTGGATTGGGTCCGCAACTGAATGGTTGTGAATTCGTCGAGGTCTCTCGTCGCGCTGATTGCACGCTCATCGGCCGATCGCCGTACGATGCGCTGAATGACAACTACATGTCAATGTTGCCATAGCTAGAAAAATTATGTAACAATGACGGATCCAGGGGGGTAGGGATTAATATACCCTCAGGGGCGATCCTACGTTGGGGATGAGAATGGATGCATCCCCCCAACAACGAGTAAATATTTGTGTTTGTTATGTTAAAGGTAGGGACACCAGCATGCGACGGAGTTAAGGGTGGTTAGCCTAAGTGAAAGTAGTAATGTGAGGACACATTTTTGTCAGCACCCCACCCCCGCCCCCGGTCATGAGTTTGGAGCGGGAGGGAAGAAGTAACGGCTGGCGTGAGTTATCCCCCCACCAACAATTTCCGGAACCGCCCCTGCATCCCCCACCCCGGCATGAAAATGTTTTTTATCTTAACATATTTGTTGATTAGACTTTTGTGGCCGATGTAACAATGCGACATAAAAAGTTCAAATGCATCAAAGTTTATAGGACTAAGGTTTGATTTAAAATGTTCGGTAATTAGGGCCCTGTAGCTAAAAAGTACTTTAGGCAATTCGGTCTTATTTTGTCTAAATACCTTTTCAACAATTTGGTTTTTTTATGCAAATAGGACCGTACCCTATCTCACACAGAACCGGCCACAATAAGTCTTCGCTACCTCACACGGTGCATAAAATATTGCAAATCCCCCTTCCCTTTTACTGAGCTCAAACATGATATTTAATGTTTTTTGGCTTTCAGAATACGAGTCCAAGGAAGAGGTGATCGGGAAAAACACGAATTCGAGATCTGCCTTAAAGGACACGTCAACCGAAAAATGAGCACCATTGGTTTCACTGGTACATGTATGCTGAAGTACTTCGATGGAAAATATTTTTGGTTGGAATCCGCTCGCAATGCTCTTTAATATGGGCCTCGAGCGCTTGACCAGATAGCCTAATCACAACTAGAAGCGGCCCGTTGCCGCCCTCATTATGGTCGCAGGCCCAGAAGTTATCAAAACTCGTTCAATGTTTTTTCAACGTCGTTTTACATGTGGGCCCATGTTCTCTTTTGAGCAGTGTACCGAATTCGCAGTTGCTGTTAAGTATAGTTATTTCTGAATAGGCCTATTGTAAGCTACTGTCAAAATTGGCATCACAGGCTTAGGGAAACGTGCAATTCTAGATGTAAGCCAACTTAGGCCTACATCATAAATTTCGTAAGACCACACTATTTCACTTTCTTCCGCGGTGGTTATGTCATATGAAGATATGGGCACCGCGTGAGTTTGCGCGTAAGAGGGCATATTTTAATGTCGCAATTTTAGTTAAATGTACCTTTACGCCCTGCTGCATGTATTTAATGGTGATTATTGATGATGTGCAGATGTACCTGTAGGTCTTTGCACACACATTGCAGAACATTTGGTTATTATCAGGGTGAGATTTAGCGAGAGGAGGGGGTTGGTAGCGGTTTGACAACCCAATGAGATCGTGGCGTGAGTGGTGGTGGGGGATCGTGGGTGAGGGGGGCGCCAATACATAGAAAGTCAAAGAGTAACTAGCCTGTGACCTTCTCTCTCCTCAAATCCTCATAAGAAAAATTGTAGGAGAAACGGTAAATTGTGGGTAGAAGTGTGAATATGTCATTGCTATAATTATGTTGTTTTAGCGGTTTGAAATAGAAACATTTGGTAATGAACGTTGTAAAAATGGTAACTGGCAGAAGGTGATTGTGAAACAGTGCAAATAACCCCCTCCCCACTGTCCTGGTCGTGAGGATTATTAAGACTCCTTACACAAGAAATTTGGTGCTGCGCAAGAAATTTGAATCCGTTGAAGTACTTCTACCAGCCCCTCCCCCTCATGTAAGGTCATGAATTAAATTGAGATGGAAAGAGTTCGAATCCCCTTAGGTTTCCTTTGGCAGCCCTTGACTAAATCCCACCCTGACTATTCTGCTTGCAAAATGCCTCAGCTCTGTAATAACCTGTCGTGATGTATCAGATCTGTAACAATCTGTTCGAGTTACTGTAATAAGTATACTATCTTGTGACCGTTAACTAATGGCTGTGTGATATTCCAATGCGTCTGAGATGGTTCTCTTTTACCGATAGCATGCAGATCATGATATCTAGAACAAACCTCGCAGAGAAATTATGTTGACATATCGTCATAACGATCAACTTAGTAGGTACAGCTTGCTTGAAAGAATAATCCTTTCAGCAGCTGTGGCCAGATTTATGAAATGTCTTATGAAATTGTACGGTATTCCGATTCTATTAGGCGATATGCTTTTGCAACTTCGCAGCGTGTAGCGCGACGACGTGATTAGGGCATTAGAAAAAGAAAGATTTTAAAATTTTGCAGCAACTTTACTTGGCTATGAAGCCAAGTAAAGTTGCAGCAGAATTTTGATAGGCTCTAGATTTCTTTTATAGGCCTAAATGACAATATGAATATCCTATTGGTTAGCATCAAGTCATTATCGAGTTAAAATTGTGTGTTTGGCATCCAGTTTTTTAAAAACACAGTGCAGTAAGCCTACGCATTAACCGAAAATAAATATAAGTTCATGCTTTAGATGTAATCTGTCAAAAAAAACGTAACGAGATCCAATTTAGGTGGATGGCAACAACGCGAAGTCAGTTAACAAAATTGTATTCAATGTAATGGGTAGGAAAACAATCGGACAGCTCTTTTTAGCAATGCATGAACTCAATTCACTGCTTTCCGATCATTATCATTAATTGTAAATGCGAAATGGTGAAAACTGCCTCTATACTGCCAGTGCTGTAGTTATTGCAATGCAACAAAAGCACTGTAACAGAAGCAACAAGGGGGGGCCGGGCGAAAAAGTCGCGATCGGAGGGGGAGGGAAGGGGGTGTAAGGTGCCGACGGAAGTTTTGAGCCATTCTTAACAGTGCTTGTTCATTATCCATAAACAAGGGGGGCCCAGGCCCCCTGACAAAAGTAACAATGGGGCCGCCGTTTGACGGCTCTCCGGCGCTTTTTGGGGCGGTAACAAGGGGGGAAGGGGGGAACTACACTCAGATAACAAGGGCGCCCGACTCCCCCAGGCCCCCCCGTAACTACAGCACTGACTACTGTGGTTTCCAGAATTACTTTAAAGTGAACATTAACCAACTAAGCTGATTAGCCCACATATCCGAATGCTATACACGTGTATCGCTATTTATTCTTGTGCTGTTTTAAAATCCTGCTTTCTTTATGACCATGGGCGAAAAACTTGAGTAGCCCTAGTAGAAAGTAGTAGAAATTGAATGACGTGTCTGAGCTGATATATGCACATGCATTCTTGGCTTAATTTTGCTATCTATTCTTTTTGTGGTGTGTTCATGGGTACTTTTTTCTGCACTGTTGCATAATACATCGTGAGCAAAATAAACGGCCCCTTGAGTTTTTAAAGTAAAATTTATAGCATTTGTACCCTACGTTGGCTAACTTTTACGCGCAGAATTAGCCGCCTAATATCTATTGTTTTGCCGCGTTTGATGTAATTCTGTCGATTAGTTTCAAGTTATGAGCTTTTGAAATTGACTACCCCCGCTTCGTGTGCGCAAAATAATGATAGCGTTGCTGTGCGGCGGACTGATAACAATCGCTAGTTACAATGATCTGACTAACCGGCAATCCTGGTTGTCACTGCATGGTTGCAGTTACAACCAGCATATGATTGCTACATACGATTGCATATGATAACATCTGCATATGTTATCATATGCATATATTGCGTATGCGAACTGCGTGTTGAGTTACGCTACTTTTCACTTATGAAATATTGCAAAAATTGAACGGCTAAAATTATCTCTGCTCCTGAGAGTAGGCCTACGCTTAGATTCTCCAGAAATTGTTTTAGACACCGAATTGTTTTTACCACAGGCCAGTCTTTAACATAGGCCCGTTTTTATCGCCTGAGACTGACGATATTGTTGACAGTAACTATGCCATCGTTATCGTTTCGATCTACAGAAAGTTAGGACAGTAGGCTATTGAATTTAAAGCGATGTTTCAGTAAGAAAAATCAATGGCTTAGCTGAACTTAACTTAACTACGTCATCGCAATTTTTTGCTTAATTCAGTTCACAGCTAAGTAATAATAGGACGCAAAAAAATTATTTCCTACTCGACCGACTGACCTCACATTCAAACGTATTATAACACACGGAGTTCAGTTTAGCCCTTACAGAATAGGAGTAGCGTTACGCCTGCTGCTTATAAAGGAGTAGTGCACTCCTATGTCTTTCAAAAAAGGAGTAGGCCTAGAGTATAGCCTACTCCACCATCGTCCATTGATAAGAGTAGGCCTAATGCTACTCCTACACATTTCTAAATCCGAGTAGTTTCAAAAAACGTCGATTTTGGAGTACTACTACTAGACTTATCCTTGATAACACACGCTCACACACTCCCGTTTTGTGATCGCATTTGATTCCCCGCTAACGCAAGGTATGAGCGATTTGCTGCCTTGAACCGCCCTCCACTTTATCATATCTGTCGCCTACTCACGTCTTAATCCACTATAGCTTTCATATCCTTTTCTGTGAAGTATTTCTACGTCGTTTCCGGTCTGTCTACACGTCTTTTGCCAGCTATACTTCATAATTCATACACTTCCACACCCCATCATCCGGTTCATTTCTCAAAACATGCCCCGGCCATCTCAGTCGGTTTCTTCTTACCATCTCCCCCACAGCTTCCAACCCCATTCCAGCTCTCAGATCGGCACTATACTTCCTCTCTTTCAATGACAACCCGCTCATCCATCTCACCATTCTCATCTCTGTCCGCTCGAATAGGGCTCTTGATCGGCCTTCATTGCCCATGTCTCACTACTATATATCATAGCGCTTCTGACACACGCTTCATATACCCTTCCTTTCAGTTTCAGCGATATATAGGCTACTTTCCAGTTAGAATTGGTGAGAGCTCTCGGAACTTTCCCCATGCGCATCTCGTCCTCATCACCGAGGCAGATTCTACACCCCCAATGGCGTTGATCATATTACCAAGATAACAAAATTTTCCTATTCTTTGGAATGTGTTCTACCCTACTTTCAGTTCCTTGGCACTCAGCTGGACTACTTGACCTGATATACATGTTCTGCACACAAAGCTGCCTTAAAATGCCTAATTGAATTTGCGCGATCGCCCTTTCCACAGACTTCGCATGGCCACTTTCCACATTTCGCCACCGTTCCCTCTCCGCAGCCACTTCTTATAACTTTTGTCTTTTCCACTTTTACTCTCATTCCTTTTGCCTCCATACATTCTTTTCACCTACGAATATTATCCTTCAATTCTTCTTCACTCTTTGAAATTATCATCAACTCATCCGCATACAGTAGCTCCCATGGCAACCTAGATCGTATCTCACGGGTAATCATTTCCAGCACAGCCACGAACAACAGCCGGCTCAACATCGATCCCTGATGTAGTCCAACCTTCACCTTAAAATGGTCACTATTTCATCCCCATCATGTGCTTTCATGGATGTTACCGGTATGTCAGGTTGATGTCATGAGATGCCTTTCAAGTGCATTTCATGCCAAAATGTACACGTTTGACAAGAAAAAAATGAGGATAAATTACGAATCGGAAATTTATTATAAATTGCCGCTATTTAAAATGCATTACCGTAAATTACCGGGTTCAAATTACTATAAATTACGGTAAACTAAGAACCCCTTCGAGAACTAATTGTATGACACCGCGTAGTGCTACCACTCAACTCCTCCCAGGCTTTCAGCAGCAATGACGGATTAATGTTTACAGCCGCTACAATCCTCTGCTCGACGACCTCGCACAACGCCATCACGCGATTGGCGCCGAGCACAAAATCCGGCTGCAACGCGTGAGTCACGTTCAGAACCCTTCCAAGAATTCCCGTCACGAAGACGTCCTCGAGAAAAATCTGCGGCAAATACTCTGCCGTTTCGAACATGTCCTTAACCAAGTCTCCACTGATGACATATGCTGGTCCGATCTCGTATGGCGGAAAGTACCCGAAGGGAAACTCTTCCTTCGTCAACTTCCACTTGCCGGAATCCATCAGCTGTGCTTTAACATAAAGTCTCCCCAATATCGTCCGCTCGAAAGAACTCCGCATCAGCAAGATCTCCAGCAAATGCGGAAAGTTGATAAACACGTCGTCGTCAGCCTTTAGCACGTACTTGACTTCTGGGCAGAGTTCCGCGGCTAGCTTCAGGCCGAAGAGAGATTTGATGGTGAGATTGCGGTAAGTGTCGACAAAGTCCCCGACGGCGATGTCGTCGAAGCGCCGAGCCTCCTCGTAGATGGTGGTGAAGTTGACGCTGGGGTCGGAGGGTTGTCCGAGGAGAAATACAAGGCGCACGCGCACCGCTATGGGCTTTCCATTCGCCCATCGACCCTCACGACCCACCTGTGAAACAGGGCATACTTTGTTGTGCAG
>JAQIWG010005088.1:0-15028 GCA_034695025.1 Chamaedrilus cognettii | reverse complement strand
ACTGTGAATATTCATTTTCAAAGCTATTATCACCACAAATGATAAAATGGGGCTTTCAAATACCATTACTTATGTTGTAGCTTTGATTATGTAGAGACTTTGCCCCTGCCTTCTCTGTCACTTTTTATCATTGCATTTGAGTTAGATGCGGTGTCAGAGACGTTCTTCTTCTTCTTCTCTTTTTCTCGAGGAAACTTTACCGCAGAGAAACCGACCAAACGAGGCGAGGCTTGCTGGTACAGTACGATTAACTGAAACCAGTGATATATTAGTTCGGCAAACCATTTCAGCTTAAGTTTGAGTTGAAGTCTCAGTTCAGTTCGGCATTACTAATTTCGGGACATTTCCGTTGCAGTTCAGTGAATCGTTTCAATTCATGTTCAAATGAGTGTAAACGATTAAATTATAGTCATTTAAATTAGCCTTCCAGGTGATGAATGTTCATTTCAACAGCCACGAAAATGTAGAGCGATCTTCGGAAATTTCATGACGTCGTGGCGTGAAAGTCTACAAGAAGTGAGCAATCTAAATGTCCGCGCAAAACCTGCATAATTGTGCCATCTAACTTTATATCTTTGTTTGCATGAACTGTTTAATGTGTTCACTTTGATGAGAAATCCGTTTAGAAATAGCAAATAGCCGCGGTTGAACAATTATATAGTGTTAAAAAGTAAATAAGTCGTTTGGCAGGCAACGATTCGTCTCATGGCGGCTCATACAGACCAGTAACTTCATCGCTTTTACTACAATATCAGCCATTACATAAAAAGCGTCGTTGCTACGTGACCGTATGGAATATTTTAATCATGTATAATCGTTAAATATCCCATATATTAATCGAGGAGCATGATTGGCCGATTAACATCAAGTGATGCAACATGAAAATTTCACCAAAAATACGTCACGTCTACAGAACACTAGCGTCTAACGGCGGAGTTTGCCCTGTACCACCCCCACTTCGATTATAATTTACAATCTTGACTAACCCTGAACCCTAAATCTAATCCGAGCTCTAACCCTGACCCTTGCGCAGCCCTTCTCCAAACTTGCTAACTCTATCGGGGTCCTAGCCTTAATTTGAAGACGAAATAGACTTCATCGTGCATTGATTGACAGTTGCGCAATCAATCACGCGAAAAATCAAACGTTGACGTGCACAGGTCAAACGTCGCCACTAGCCGATTCTTACATGACTCGACCATTTTATAACTATTTGTAGTGCGGTATGCGTCCAATATGTCACTGATTTTAATTGTCATATAATATAATAGGCTAATGATCAGTGAGAGAATGCTTGCAATCAGCCTATTTACCAGAAACCATTGCTGTCGCTAAACTGGACTGGAGTAGCAATAATAAGTTTCGTGTATTAGTTCAGTTCAACTAATCTCATGATTGTCAATTAGTTCATTTTTCGATTTAAAAATAATGATAATGACATTTGAGTTTTGGGTAACAGGTGCATTGCTGGAATCGTCGATAAGGAGCGAAATAATGCGAGCGCAGTGCAGTGCGTGGATGCAATGACAAATTGAAATAGCAAGTGATGGTGAAAAAGGATGGAAGATAACGCTTTTTCTACCACAATGCATTCACGCCGAATGCGTGAGAATTTGGTAATATACAAGTAGATTGATATTTGAAATTTCATATTATAGGCCCTACTTGCATGCTCTGTGATAAGTAATGGTTTGATAAATATAAATGTTTACACTTGACAAGCGCAGAAGTACAACAGCGTGATGCCTACAATATTATATGGTTTAGTTAGCACAGTGGCAACATTAATTATTAAATTATCATTCCACATGGAATGAGACTCGGGCCAAATTGCCCTCCTGCAAACTGATCTTGGTACGATCAGAGCACGCTGGTTCATGCAGCACGACCGAGCTGAGATCACGACTCAACACACGCCTGACGTCATGCTGCAACGTTTTCCGAGTGTCATGATGCAAGTTATTGGCATCCGAAAAAAAATATTAAATTACAAAAAATAAAATTAGAAGAGCGGCTTACGAAAATTTCATCGGTAAAGTGAGAAAATAAAAATAAAAATTGCAATAAAAGGGGGCACCAAAATTAAGAATAAATTGTAAATTTTACAAAACGCCAAGTCATAAATTTGATGTGATTATAGTTATAATTTGATAATGGTTTGAGATACTTTTATATTCCAATTTAGATGATAGATTTAATCAGAGACTTAATGCTTAATGATTTAGGAGTGGGCCTGTTTGTCATTAAATTTTAGTAGGCTAGTATTTTTTCCAGGGTAGTGCAGGAACAATAACGTCACTTTAATGAGCGCTGTCATGACCAGAACCGTCATACAAACTCGTTACCCATAGATATTTCAGAGTATTACTCCCCTTTCACATCCTATTGACTGCAAATCAGGTTTTATTAAACTTTTGTCCCATATTCACTGAACAGAAGTTCGATATTAAATATGAAATATTCAATAATAAAATAGAAGAAAAAGTTAAATACGTATCGGAACAATTATAAAAAAACTTGACAGCATCATAATGATAACGAATGCCAAACAACTAATAAATAGTCTTTACACACATACCGAGTCACAAACCAGTTACTAACTTTTTACCAATTACACAGCTTCTAGCAAGCCTTCCGGAAACCTACGGCAGTCTCCTCCGACAGCCGCCTGCACCGCCGCTGCTACCCATACCTTTGGATCGATCTCCAATTGAGTTTTCACACGATAGATTGGACAAACCGCCATATCAAACGCTTACTCTAAATACACGCAAGATGTAATTTTACCACGCTATACCGTGAGCACAGTTACAGGTTACGCTTACAACAAGGATCCAGAGACACACCTAGACTCGACGACGGACGGGAATGACTGCGCAGCTGAAACAGTTTAAATTCCTGAGGTGCAGGACAAGCAGCCAACAGCTGGCAGCTAGTAGCTAGCAGCTGCCAGTCACGAAATACGATCAGCGTGATCTAAATACGTGACAAATGTCATATTCGGGACATCTAGCGACAGTTAGTAGACTACTGTTGCTTAATTGCCGAAAACCTCCAAAACCTTGTGAATTAAAACGAGAAGCCATTAGTTTGAAGAAATAAGCGTAAATAAAAGAATGCAAATGATGAGAAAAACGGGAATAATAATTTTTTCGACCCAAAACACAATGATGATTGAACAAGAGAGAATTATTGAAGATCCATTTTTAAAATTAAATTAAATTTATTGTTAATTTATCGTCACCATTGTTCTGTTTCAGAAAGTTTATGAAGACAACGCAGCTACATATCGCACCATGTTTGAAGCCCAAAAACTGATTTGAAGTCGTGTTTTGTCAGCCTACGCATCATACGCTGGCACACTATCATGATACTTTTAGTTTGTCAACAAGCTTTTCTCGACCAAACAGCAAATAATAATCTATTTTAAAATAAGTATGCAAACGCTTGTAAATAAATCTTTCTAAAAAATCTGCTTGTCTCATTTGCTTGCCCTCGTTTGTGAGCTACAGAGTTTAATCTTTTCATCGATAAAAGCGCCCAATAACTTTTGATATAAGTGATTTCAAAATATTAGCACTTTTAAGTCTTATGGTATAGTTAGATGTATTCTACATTCTAACGTATGCGCATCATAGACCTAATGCCTGCTACTAGGATAAATCACAGTCCTATGCTTTAAATACTGCGTTTATATAAAATGCTAACCCGATTTCTTGCAACTAGCCATTCATTATACCTAATCTACATCAATTCCGCCTACATTACTGAGGATTAGTTGTTCTCGCCACTATGCAATGTATGGGAACAATTTGTACCCTTCATGTCTAAAGCGTCAAGAAATAGAGAATATAATAAAGCATCTTTCCTTCGGGATGGAAGCCAAACTGCCTCTTTGAAATTACATTAGAGGCCTAGTATTATTCTGGCACGAGCTGCAAATACGTTGCAAAATTGACTTGAACTCCAACAGAGCGCTTTGTGATGCAAGCAATATATTCATGCACCTCGACGTCTTTTAGTCCTTCATCCCCTACGTCAGGCTCGTTACTGACGAGGACGGAAGGAAGAGCAGGGGCGCCATCTTGACGCTCGCTCGTCTCGGGCGCTATCTCCTCGTACATGGGGGCGGTGTGGATCGCGTACACGGCGGGGGGGGCTGGCGCCTGTTGAGACACTCCAAGGCGGTCCATTCCAACGTAGTCGCTGTTACTGTTAGCTCCTGGAACAACGTTTGCACTGTCTGCAATCTTGTAGCTTTTTCTTAACTTTTATGTACATTCACATATTTATTTGCGTTAAAGACATGTAACTAACTAACCTCACTTTTAATGGTATAATCTGTTAATGTACAAGTTTTCAGGCAGGTTTAGAATGTTTGCGCCCTAATCAGGACTGACGGAGCTGAGTTTTTACGGCCAGATGCCCTTCCTGGCTCCAACCAAATAAATGATTATCTGGCACGGGGTTCACAGCTAGCGACACTTGTGTGTTTAACAGCCTGGCTGAAGGGCCTGTAACGCCATGGTTCATAGTTGCCGGTTTCACCGGTGCCTGGACTCGAACCCTGGTCTTGTGAAAGTTCGACGCCTTAGTCACTTTACTACTGCGCTTTAATGACTTACATTATCTTTATTTGTTGAATTTTAAATCAAACTGCATGGTGATATGTCCATCACTATGCAATTCAATTTGAAATTTAACAAATAAAGACGCTGTAATTTAAATATAATATGAAATCATTCACGGTAATCGATTTTGATTTAAGCAAATCGTGATATATGTCACTGCATCATTCACTTCGGCAGACAAATTCTATTTAAATTGATTTTATTTAGATGATCAGCTATCAAACCATCAACATAAACCTGATGTACGCTTTGAGACTGTTCTGTTGACAGTTTGACGTCGACATCACATGATGCATCCAAGTGCAACGATAGAGAATGTTGCTTGCTAAAGTAGTAGAAATAATTACCGGTGCCGGAAATGCATGATAGGCGCCTCAAGTGCATGGTTTGGTATCCAGAATGAGCTAGGAAAAACTACCTTACCTGGCCATGCACACCAAATTACATGAAGCAAAAGGCCAAGGCAGCCCAAGACGAATATGGATCGACAACATAGCGGAGAACCTAGAACAAAAAGGCATGTCAATGAACAATGCCATGTTAAGGGCGATGTTTGACAGACACGCTTGGAGAGAGCTCATTCGGCCCCATCGACACACACAGAGCTGACAGACGGACTACAAGAAGAAGAAGAAACTAGTAAAATACGGTTGTTTCAAAGTTGCAGTTTCAGAGTCTAAATGAAGCGCAATTTTTGCATCGCGCACCATTTTTATTTTTGATCAACAGCTGTAGGTAGCCTACAGCTGTTGATCGAAAATAAAAATGGAGCCACTGAAGGCAATGCTTGCGTCAGTCAATGCATATAACAGCTTCTTAGAGAAGCGGCTAGCGGCGGCGTTAGCCCTGTTTTGACGATGCACGTCAACGTTTGATCGACAACTCGTCAACGAGTTGTCGATTATTGCGCGAGAAAATTTATTTCGTTTTAAAATTAGGATTAGGGCCTCGTTAGGGTTAGCAAGTTAGGGTTAGGGCTGCGTTAGGGTCTGGCTTAGGATTAGAGTTAGAGTTTAGGGTTAGTGAAGATTATGAGCCATATTCAAAATGGGCGTGAATCAGGGCAAAGTTCGGGAATCTCCGCCCTTTAAACGCTTGTCTGCTTATTATTGGTGCATGATTTTGCCAATCTGTCCTCTGCGTTGATGTACGACCGATGATCAGTCATATATTGTGTGTTGGGGTAGGCTCACGGTTTGTTTTAGAGTGGTCAAGCAGCGTTGTAAGTATTGCGAGATCGAGCGTCGGGGCTTTGGTGAGTTCGGTCCAAACTAATAGTGAATTGAAATCAACGTGTTGAGCTAAGAAATCGATTTGCAGAGCTGCAATAGATGTCGAGTCTAACAATACGGGTAGGCCTACCGGATATGTCGAGTTATAAGTTGCGAATAGTCTGTATCAAAATACGTGATTTATAAAAATATAAAGTTATGCACGTCGTGTTGATTGTACATGTAAGTTGTAAGATTGTGGGCTGAGAACAGTTTGGATCAACACTGTGACTGTACGAGACTGCTCCCTGAAAGCTTGTGATTTTGTTGTAGAAAACAAAATGCACGATTTTTAGCTCTAAGGTTGATCATATGTTGTGAGCCTCATGCAGGGAACTTTGTGGAGTTATAGGCTATTGTCTAAACTGAAAGACAGCCAAAAACGTCATGTTTGATTCAAACTGAGGAGGTACTGGCTTACAAAAGTTTCGGTGGCGTAGCGAGGGGGGAGCAGGAGGGGACATCTGCCCCCGGGCGACGGGATGTTGGGGCGCCTTCGGCGCCCCCAGTTTTGAATTTTGATTGACTAATATGATGATGCGACACTGACACACAACACACGCTAGCTACTATAATAAAACTACAGTTTAACTATAACAGCTGGCAGATTTGCTGGAAGCCAGGGATAGAGGAAAAGGCGATAAAGGAGTGCCGAGTCTCCACGTCGCTAATCGCGATGATGCGACTCGTGTCAGATTGCGACTGATAGCAGCAACTCAGCCTGCTTCAGAACCTGCACCAGAGTTACTGTCCAAACTACACGTGATGTTGTGCTGGCTTGTTGAGGATAATACTTGCAGTACCGCATATCAAGTACAAGTAAACAGAGCTAATTGTAGTTTCAGACTTGTAGTACTCGAGTCCCGGACTTGGATAGTGGACTCGAGTCGCACTCGAATACAGTTTTCAAGGACCTGGACTTGGACTCGGACGACGGACTTGCGATCTTATCATCTTAGGACTTGCGAATTAAGACTAGACAGTCGGCTGCAGCTAGCCTAGAGTTCAATTGACAGTGATGTTTATTACATTGTACGGGAATTAATTTAGACAATTTAGTTTTTAATACGATTTACAATGTAAACAAACGATGTTTCAGTTTACGAAAATCGATTATGACGGTGTTTAGTTGGATCATCCTTTCGGTTTCGAAATAGCGGAAGTACGTCACTTTTCAGCGCGATTATAGTATTGCTACAGTACGTTAAAAGTACAGTTTTAAAGTGTTTGAAATTAAATTTATTTGCTAGTTTATTAACTACACTTGAGCAGTGATTAGCTGAAGTGGGCAGCTGTCAGTGTATGCATGACGTCAAAAGATGTCAATGTATACATTATATTAACTTATTTTAAGTGGCATGGCTCATTAAACTTTTCGACGTGTTTCGGTAGCACAGTTTGCAGTACAGGATCATGCATGCATGAATAAACGAATTTAGTATTCTTTATTATTTAAAAAAGTTATTGTTATGTTTTGGTGTTGGCGACATGGATCGGACCGTCAAATTTATTGCGCGGAGAGAGGGGCGGAGGGGAAGGGAGTCGGGGGGGGGGGGGCGCCACAAAATGCACGTTGCCCCCGGGCGCCAAACTACCTTGCTACGCCACTGAAAAGTTTACATTGCGGCCTTGTTTTACTACCAGGCCTTCGGCGGTTTGAGTGCCGCAGTAAATGACATCCGTGTTCCCTTTGGTTCTGAATGGCCTGCCTACATACATGTACGTGCAATGTTACCGAAATAAAACAGAAAACAGGACGAGAACTGATAGGCCTATACGAGGGCAAGCTAACCAGCAACTTAGTTTCTCACCCTCTTGTTAAGTGCTCATGCTATTGCCTAGAGAACTGTGACTGTGAACCATTCCAATAAATTTTATGAAAATCATAAATTGCTTACCGCGTTTTTTATGCAGCCAAAAAGTAAAAATGACTGCAGGCACAATGAGCACAGACGCTACTGCCATCAGAGAAACAATGAGAATGTGGCGCGGAGACATTTGAGGATCATCGCTTTTGATATCCGAACCGGATATCAAAACTGTTGTTGATTCATTTTGATCTGCCAAACACAACACATTTTACTCAATCGACGGTAAAGGTAAATAGCTGTCACAACGAATATAAATACTGTGTCACGACATAATGGTAAGCAGGGGGGGGCACATACTAATTGTTCTCACTGTAAGGGGGCAAAGCTTTAATTCATGGAGAGCAGGGTGGCATTTGTTTAATTGGTCGGAGCAAGGGGCGGGGGGATGGAGGGTGCAAACGGCATAGGTAAGTGCCTAATTTTTAGAGCGCAAGGGGGCCTTCAGAGAGCAGCGGGGTATTCGTTATGGCCCGGTTAGGATTAGTTTGAATATTGGTTTGTAGTCTTCATGAGATCAGGTCAGTCTTTGCTTCAGTAAGGTCACTATTATGGACACGTACTGCACAGTGTAGCACTGTTTGCAGCCGCTTATACCGCTCGCTGTTACTTGATGCGCTGTGCGTAGCGTGCGCGAGGCAATGTTTCCGGCGTCACCGGCAACAATAATCGTTATGAAATCATGGCGCTATACCGCCCCTTCAGTTTAGTAGTTAGGACTGTTACTTGATACGATCTCTATACATACACATACAAATATTATGACAGTGGCCGGTGTCGGCACCAGAAAAAAAATATTGAATTTCCGTGCCACTCCATAGTCTTGGCGCACCAAATACGAAAACTGTAAAGAACGAGCACTGTCTACGCGTATGCCTACAAGTAGTTCTCCCATTGGAATAGGCCAATACAGTCAATGTAAACAAAGGATTTGTGAATTTCGTATGCAACGCAGCGAAAAACGGCGATTTTTAGAGCGCTGTGCTTGTCAACGGTGGCGCTAACCATTAACGGAGCTCTAGCATAAATCGTTATTTCATGAATTTTATATTATTATCATATTTTTTCTATTAGGTGCAGTATTTCATGTCAAAGTGATTATCAATTAAAATGTTTATGAAAATAACAAGATCATGTAAAGGCGACGCTTGTTTGTGCCAAAAGCCCAATAGAGCAAGCACCAAAAAGGTCATTATATTGTTACATGCGGGGCTCTGCCCCCGATGCGCCCTCGGCCCCCGATCTTAGCCAGGCCTGCAGAGTTCGCCCACCAACGGCGGAAGTGGGAACCTATGCCGGGGAGGGGCGTTGCACTTGGTGTTTGCAAGCGGAAGTGTGGGCGATGGTCCTATTGATGAATGACATTTAGGGGATTCGCGGAGCGGGTATCGCACCTCTCGATACCGCGTTGGGGATCGACGCCAGCCGGCGGCGCGTGGTCAGCGCTGCTACGGGGAGGTCCGCGCTCAACTTATAGTGAGTGCAATTATCAGTGCGCGGGACAACTACATTAGACGGTGTGACGCTCCTCGTCTAGGCGGTATGACGCTGATCGCCGAGGCGGGGTTGAGCTGATCGTCGGGACGGTGGGACGCTCCTCGTCTAGGCGGCGCTCATTGTTGAACCGCGGAGCTTGCCGCCTGGGCGGCACAAGCACTGATTGCGGGCGTTACCGCTGGGGTGCTATAGCACGCCACAGGGCTGTGGGTGGGCTGTTAAAGCTATAGATACTGTCATTAATTGCTAATCAAAGTGAGATGTTTGGATGCTGGGAGGAGGCGCTCGCCCCCTTGTTAAAGTCAGCTATATAAACTCAAGATGCGGGGAGCTAGGGTGGGGTTCGAATATTATCCGACATTGTGTACGCGCTTGGCTTGTTAGTATTGTTGTTTATAAACCTACGCTCATTCATTCGTGTTTGACTCTTGGTAACTGATACCAAACTGTTCTTGTTTAGTAACTATTTATTAATTACATTATTCAGTTTCAACTTCGAATTAATAGATACAACAGAACGCAACGCCTTAAAGCAAATTTATTGAGCGTCTCCCCTAGTTCACGGTGCTCGGCCCTTTTATACTAGTGTCCAAGGCCGATGCCTAAACTACAAGAACTCACATTAACATTCCAACATTAATCCACATTTCACCTAATGACATGAGTTTGACAGCACATTAAGTTGATGCATAAGCGGTAATAAAACAAAATGTCACAAAACGTTAGTTTAGCAATTTAGCGATGCAACTTAGCATTAGAGGTATAGGACTAAATAAATTAGCACAGATGCAAAGTTTCAACTCCCTTCGTACAAAGTTATTAAACATGGAAGCTCGCTGTCCCCGCTGGTATCCACCTGTCTTGGAAACTGAGTTCCTAGACGAATAGGCACCAGCATGTTGACAACACGCCTACATAAGAAATGGATTTAAACTAAAAGAATCTCAACATAGGTAAAAATACAGGCAGGTGATAAACATGCTGTGTCGGCTACTTCTTACTGTAACATAGTGTAACATAACACACAGTAGGCAACTAATAGAGATTGCAGCAGCGCACTCGAACCCCGCTCTGCAATAATATACAGTAGCCTAGTTCTACAGTATACAAAATCTCACCGATATCAACTTCATACGTATAGCTGTAACTTGGCGCTTGTTGGCTGTATGTAACGTGAGGATTGCCTGGAACTCTTTTTCGTCCATCTCGGTTAAAGAACGTACGACACTGGCTGCCGTCAATGCTGTACATAGTCACGTTGATCGCGCAAGAGAGGTGGAGTAGTCCTTCAGTGTACGTAACGCTCTCCTCCCCACACGTTCTCATCAGGGTCCCGTCGGCCAAACTCCACTCCATGCGCGGGTACCAATGACCGGTGAACTTGAGCGCGCACTGCAACACTCTGGTTGTGTTTGTGCCGTCCGGTGTCACCGACGTCGTGCGACATACCGGATGTGATTCTGATGTACATACAGCCATCCAATATCGATACACGATGAAAATGATGCTAAGTTTTAGGCTAATGTCTTTATCGTGCATACTATTAGCTAAAAACAAAATAAGCCATGCAAGCTTGCAATGTTCAAGCATGCCTGAGAGGATCATGGATAATTTAAATTAAAGGAATAAGAATCTGATAATCAAAACATGGCAAAGAAAATTAAATTTAAGACATTGTTGGAAGCCACGTTCTCCGTCAGACGTTTTGAAAATTTGGAGTGCTTATGAACAGTGTTGCCGCTCACTTTTCTGAGAAAAGAACAAAAATGTCTCTAAAAAGGACATTCCTGTAAAAAATGTAACGAAAATAACAACAGTTTTTTTCTGAGGAGCACATAATTCAAAATACGTACAAAGATTGTGTTTTTGCTCATTTTCTAACAAATTTTCACAAGTTCTTCAGAAATTTAGCACCACAAAAAACGGTTTTTGTCACAAAAACCCCAATTTCCAAAAATCTATACATGTACATTTATCGAACCATAGCAACATAACATTCGACGAAACATAAAATTTCTCGAAAACGCCTTTTTCCTTGCAAAATTAACTAACTTACGATCAGGGTGGGGGGAGTGTTGACAAAACTTTTTTCTACCGTCCTGACCTGACAATCAGCCCGTATATTTCTCAAAACCATCCAAAGTAAAAACTATTGTCCAAAAAAATTAACCTAAATGCTCTTTTATTCGCAAAGTCTCAAGTTTTTCAATCACTTTTTATATTTTCGCAAACTTACCACGTCAAAAACTTAATTTTGTTAAAGGGCCACAAAGGCCCAATGTTGCTCTTTTTGAACGATATTAATGAAGAAAGCATATCTCAAAAAAACACCAACTTGATCGGAAAAACACACGAGTGGTTACGCTGCTTAAGACCTACAAACGAACGAACTGCAACAGATTTGACGTCTGGTAGAACAACATTATTAATGGCGCTTTCTGGAGTGACGATTATGGAGGATATCAGAACTACATGTATAGTCTGAGGATGGAGTCCCCTTCTGTCATCTAGCTTCCTTTTGTTTTGTCCCCAGGTTCCTAGGTATTTTATTTATATTATTGAACGGGTTTATGTTGTAAGCTGTATTAAATGGAACAATGTGGCAGTCAAATTTATACAAGTTTGCCAAGACTTCATTTTCTGGTATCACGGATCACAGAGCAGAGCAAAATTTTCAAATTGACCTAAACCACTGGCCTTAACACAAAGCATAACAATTCTAGGCTTTTTTAATCACTTCATTCACAGCGCACAACTCATAAAATATAGTAAGCATAGGCCGAGATGAAAGCTGTCAATTTTATAACAAATTTGGTCCATCAAAAACAAATTATATTGATTTTGCAATGCGAACATATAACGAAATATACTCATTTTGCTGCATGTAGCCTATGCCAAACATATAGCCTTACAGCGGAGGACCTAGATCAAAAGAGCATGTCAATTAACAATGCCATAAGGGCGATGTCCGACAGAGACGGTTTGAGAGAGCTCACTCGGCCTCATCGTCACTCTCAGAGCTAACGGACGGACCAAAAGAAGAGAGGAAGGATCCTACCAAGCACTGTGAGTTCAGCAATGCTTTCGCTTAGTCCTGGTCTTAGTCCATCCTTGTGGTGACAGGCAAACGCGTACGTTCCTGCATACGTTCTGTTGACCGATCCTAGGAATAGTCGAGAACTCTCGCCATGAACCACCGCAACGGAATCTCTTGTTGACGGAAGAGAATTTTTTTTTATTCCCGCTATATGCGAACTGCTGGTGTAAATTGTCGCACCTCTGTCAATAAATGAAGAGTTTTGTTTGTATTTTTCGAGGCGCCATTCATAACCGATGCAGTCTGAGGACACATCGGATACATCGCTATTGAAGCTTACGCTATCGCCGGACACGACTGCGGCATTCAAGGGATGCGCCTCGTGATCTCTATGATGGTCAGCAGCATCTGAAACGCAAGCAACTTACACAATAAAACGACCCCACTTTGCAGGATGCATTCAGGATTTAAAACAATAAACCTCTCTCAGTGTCTTCAAAATTTCGTTCACAACGCTTATCGAATGCGATTTTTGTTAAAGAATCTTTTTTTTTGCATAATTCTGGGACATGTTGCAGAATATATTACAATCGTTGGGGTCTGAAACTAGGTGAAAGCTTGAATAAAGATCTTTGCACATCATTTTTAAACTCCGATCCTGGAGCATAATTTTTAACTTACCGGATAATTGATCAGCAATGAGGTCAATCGCTGACTGCAGATCTACCTGTCAGAACTTTTAACTCTGCAGTTGGATCTCGGCAATGGCCTACCGTGATGATCAGCGCACGCAGAGTATTATGTTCAGGTATCATCGACAGACACATTCATGATCACATGACATTTGATTTGACATGTGCATTGTTCAAATTGTAATTTTTGGTCTACTCACTCATATATTCATTTAATTAACTAAAGTAGCAAAAACATAGGCGTACACACATTTAAAAACCTAAGCTGAATTTTTTTAATATAAAACGAATCCAAGCGAGATGCTCATGGTGTCTCATTCTTTAAAGTAATATTACTTCTATTGTAAAAGTACACAAGATCTCACCTAGCTCTAAACTGGTGTTGTACGCTGTCAACCTACCTGTCAGGACAATCAACTGTGTAGTAGTTCGATGTTCGCCAATATCCCACCGATCGATGCACGTATATGTTCCGGCATCATCGACGGACACATTTCTGATGGACAACACATACCGGCCAAAAATTGTGTTATCCACACTGAACCTTGAGCGTCTGTAAACACGTCCGTACACATATATGGGCTCCACATACATGTATTTGGATACAATGCGTGTCCATAAAATGGGCATCCGATTGTTTACACTCTCAATGTTGCAGTAGAATATTGCTGTCTCTCCGCTCTGTTTAACTGATGTATTATGTTGCTTGATAATGTCACCATTGCATCCTGCACACGAGCAAGTGAGCAGACCCGTACCGTATGCAAATAATTTAGTACAAGTTAGGCTACAACGAGTCACCAACTATCCTGTAGTTTTAAGCAATCGATTAAGCCTGCCAGTTAAAACTATTGACAGAAAATATGTAGGCGTGACATTAATTTAACATGATCCATTCTGTAAAATTCGCAATAACCGGTTTAACCCCAACCCAGCCCTACCCGCAACTTGCTAACCCTAACCCCTAAGCTTTAAACTCTAACCGCGTTCTGTTTTAAGCAGGGGCTATTTGTAGCATGGGCAACGGCTATTGGCTGCAATTGCA
This sequence comes from Chamaedrilus cognettii, assembly GCA_034695025.1. NCBI lineage: Eukaryota > Metazoa > Annelida > Clitellata > Enchytraeida > Enchytraeidae > Chamaedrilus > Chamaedrilus cognettii. The sequence goes on along the minus strand of JAQIWG010005088.1, from coordinate 987 downwards.
CGGGCACGAAAAAAACTTGTCTCGACCCTCATTGCGACTTCCGTACCAACCCGTCTTTTTTTTGTCTTTTCAAGGCACAAATATCCCGTCAAATGCAAAAAAATTTAGCTAATGATTTTAAGCTGTCTGTTCATTGTCAAGCACAAATGTCGTTAGTTTTTATAATTTGACCAAGCTAATTTGCAGAGTTAAGTTTAGTAGTAGCCTAAGTGCATAGTACGTATTACGCCTAAAACAAGGTTCATGAATGGGTTAGTTTATTAGGCCTAGTGCGATGCAAAAGTCCCAGCGGGTGGTCTATATACATGTCGGCTGGGCCCTATGTTAGATATATCTTGGTCGGTTATCTGAGCAATAGGCCCACGTGAATATTTTCCAAAAGCCCTAGCGTACATGTATGTTGTATAAACTGTAATACTGCAGGCTGCATGTAAACCTACCTCTAAGCAAAAAATATATTATGATCATTCCAAGTGTTACGTGTAGCGATGTCATGTTATTTTATTTGCAGCGGGCCTACTCCATTTCTGAATATTCGACAAGTAAGTCATAAAACTGTTCAGATCAAATATAGGCCAGGTTTCGTCTTATTGCTGCAGCTTAGACCTACAATAATTTTAGCTATCCTACCAATCACCGCCTAACATGGTGAACATTTCTCAAATTTAGAACAGATTCGGACCTGTTTACTCAAGTTTAGAACCTGTGTTCGAGATAGGGGCTTAACATTACGAAAGTTGAGCAATCGACGTACCATTGCCACCATGGTAAATTACCATGGTAGTCTACAATAGTTTTGTACCACGGTACCATGGTTCTGGTAAGGGTTGTGGTCAACCCATTATCAGGAACGGTGTGTGAACGTTCGGTGTGGGAACTCTCGGAGACGGCGTGATAGCATGGTACGGAAACCATGGTATTGTACCATGGTATTGTACCATGGTATTGTACCATGGTATTGTACCATGGTATTGTACCATGGTATTG
>JAQIWG010005087.1:0-15029 GCA_034695025.1 Chamaedrilus cognettii | reverse complement strand
CCAAACATCTGTACAGTACCAACTGCATCGAGCACAAACAAATTGCCATGACAGCAGAGCATCTGTGTCCCCTCCACCTGTGAGTCGGCACAAAAGTCCAGTTTGGCGAGGGTGAAGAGCGCCTTGGAGACCCCGGTCTGGCGGTCCACCTCCCTCACGGTCTCCTCCACCTCCGCCACCCCTCGGGCCAGAAGCGCCGCGTCCTCGTGCACCGGGGGCGTCTGTAGGGCGGGCACAGACGCACTTTTAAATTTCAGTTCACTCATAGAGTGACGCTTAGTCCCTTCTTTGACGTTCTGATGTCATTTCGCAAATCGTTTGTTTAGCATAGGATATATCTTGCTGTTACATTGAAGTAATACAAAAAAACCTCGGAAAAAACACCTTAAAATACCAAGATGACAGCGACCAATATGTCGATTACTCAAGGACGGATCCAGGGGGGGGGATGGGGGGATGCATCCCTCCTCCACAATAAACAAAAATTGGTAATAAAAAAGTTGGTACAACAAAATAAAACAAAACAAATAGTACAAAATGTATGTGTTGGACAGAATTGGACGAATCGACTCGATGCAAATTGAAACTCTCCATAAAGCAAACAATGAATCAGGGAGTGCGGAGAGTGACTGACGTGCTTGAGAATGCTGCGCAGCAGAAGCGGATACTTGACGAGACGACTGCGCGGCCCGTCTGCACCGACACACAACAAACATGTTGACATGATAATAACTAACCGCCCTTTTTAAAATATCTATTTCTATACACTTATGCTCACGTTTTAACACAAGTATTGCGTCAAAGTATCAGTGTATATTAATACAGGCATTCGCTTCTTATGCGACCCATACAGCTGGGTATTTATGGCTGAATGCCCTTCCCGACGCCAACCAGATTCATTAGCTATCTGGCAATTTGTAGTTTAAGGACCGTGTGTAGTAACAAGGACAAAATACAGTCCGGTTCTGTGAAGAGAGCCGCTACAGAATCGCTCCCATTTCTTTAGTCGCCTTCTACGACTCAAACAGAGCGCTCTGGGCTGCAAACCGATTCTTCATTCCCCGGCCTGCAGGGGGCAATTCGCACCGAGGAAGCTCCAGAGGTCAAGGCGCCGACTGAAGGGTGAGTCCTGACAGCGACGCAGGAAGTCAGCAACCAGGGGGTCGGTGCGGCGTCGCGCGTCCAGCAGGGCCCTCGCACTAATCAGGTTGGAGCAGTACGACACGTACCGGTACAACTCTGGCACCTGTGCGCAACGAAACAGGACCTCCGAGTCAAACAATTATATTTGGGAGTAGTAAAACAGTTTCTCAATGCTAAACAATTACACAAGCGGGCAGCAAAAATTTCCCTCCGCATTAAACAATAGTACCCGCACACCAGCGGTAATTTAGTTCTGCAAATAATCTTAGTTCTAGATCCTGTGAGAGACTTATCTGTCATTTTCTAGTTGCCATTACTGTGCACAAAAAAATCACTGCGACGCGCAGCAAAACAGACCCAGGATTAAAACAGCTAAACGGCTCATTATGAGGAGTGAAACAGATCCTTTGAATTTTTCATTGGCATCAAAGCTCGCTTAGCACTTCATATCACAAAAACAACACAAAAAACCTTTAATTTGTTGGCATTTGTTGTACATGACACATGCGCATTTGTTGTACACGACACATGCGCATTTGTTGTACACGACACATGCGCATTTGTTGTACACGACACATGCATCTAAGCGCATTAACTCTCTAACACTACCTAACGATAACGGTTAGTATGCTGTTTAAAACTGAATATGTTAACTGTTAGATGCCTCATAAAAGCCACACGTTTTGAATTTGAATTTTTATGTCTGTGTTCATGTTCGACAACGTTCTCTAGACTACAGCGCAGCCTATACTGAGGCCAAAAATTAGCTGAAAAGTCCAGTAGATGCAGTAACATCTGACGAATAGAATAGTAATTGTAAGCTAAACGATTGGTTTTCATCCAACTTCAAGCCGGCCATTGACTAGAGTCATATGTATTTGTCTCACTATCGCTCAGAATTGACGTTTGCGACAGATCACACTGTACGCCCATCTCTAGCAATCGACGTTCAAAACACAATGCGCTCAGTGCCGGCGTCGAACTCTAGACGTCCGCTGTTAGGAGTAAACAAAATATTGGCACAAAGACACAAAGCAACAGGGGTAATCAAAAGAAAAAATGCACTCTCGTGCCAGTCAAATGAGTCTTCCACAGCTAAACTGACCCAGTCAAGCAGAACTTGACCGATGGAGTCGGTCGTGCCGTCAGGGAGTCGTCTGCTCGCCAGCGCGTCCACAAAACCTGGCAACAACGCGCCACAGCTCAGGATGCCGGAGCCGCGGCTCATGATAGAAATAAGCGAACAAAAATGTTGGACTGGAGAAATAAAAACTAAACACAGTAGCAGGGTTCAGATTAGTCCCAAGAAAGTGTATATGCGTAATGTCCGCTCCTTCTAAAGCAGGCTTAGTACAACTGCTCCGCCTTTCAAAACCGTGTAGGCATACACCACCAGTCAATTGGAGCGTGTAATGCTAGGCCAGCTCCTTTCAAATTTTCTGTATAATTTGCATCTAACCGTCATTTTTGGCATACTACGCTTGCTAACCCTGCACAATAGACCATACATTTTTGACGTCAATGTATAACGCGAGTATATCTGCTCCTACTCCCTTGCAATAAATCATGATTGCAGTGCACATAAAACTATCGGCAACTCGGCAACTATTTCAGTGTTTTGAACAACAACCAGGACCGTCATCCTTGAGAAACAAATGTTAAGGAAAATGGGAACAAATGCTTTAACAGTCAAGATGCTGAATTGTCTAGCGGGTTAGTGAAGGTCCCTGGTACCCGGGTAGCGTCGCGGGTAATGGGTGTCTAAACGGGTACCCAGGATCATCCCCATAGCTCGTACCCCGGTGGAGGGAGATAATGCCATCGATCTGGCCGAAGATCATCCTCAGCTCGTCACCAGTCATCAGTCTCAGCTTCAGCATCGAGTCATGGTATGTCTGCACAGCGCAGAACAGTTCTATTTATTGTGGCGCACGCATGGCAGAACTTTCTCGCAATCTGTCATGCCTCAACATGATCTATTAGAGTCAGCATAAGTTCCAATACTCAAAGCTGAACAACGAGCAATCGAAACGGATATTCAAATCCCCGACATTCAAATGATCGCGGATGCATTAAATCAGTAAGTCAATCAAATTAAATTAAATTAATGCAAAATATACTCACTACAACGACAGAACGATCTAAAACTGCGAGCCCCGCACTATTATAATTTAGCTATGCCGCTGACTCACAGATTTGACGAGATTGAGATCCTCCAGCAGGTCGACCTCACTGCGATACAGCTCAAAGATAGCCTGAATGCACGAAACAATAACGACCAGCGTAGTCCATGATCTGTGCTGTCTGACTTTCAATTGTAAAAATTAATTTATATAAACATAATTCGACCAATCCGTCGAACATTTTGGTAATTTACAAGGAGAGCCATAAGACTCAATAATCATCCCATCATCAAGAACGATTTTCTATAGTTGTCAATTCAACTTTGACATTCTAAGTTTTTCAACGATTTTGTAATTCACTATGCTCTATTTTTTATTAAATTTGAACGCTGTCAGTTTACAACACAGCTTATGTCACACCTCCTGTCGGTCGCTCTGGCTTTTGTCCAGTCCGCCGCACCCCCCCGCCACCGCCCCCACACCCTCCCGCCACAGGGAGTCGAGTCGCCGACGTGGCGATCCCTTCGGCACTGGCTCTGCTGCTCCGGCGCCGGTCTTGTGAGACAGCGAGGCGGCACCGGCGCCAGGCTGGCACTGAGCCGGCGCCAGAGAGCCGACGGAGAGCCGTCGGCGCGCCGGCGACACAAGGTTGGACATGCTGAGTGACTTCTGCACAGCATTCACGCTAAATTCACACCAAGGATGCCAATTTTACAATCTACTTTAGATATCTGCGACACAAACCAGCCCTAGAAAAACCTCTAAAAACTGCACCGATGCCAGCACCAGAACAGATGTAAAAAAACACAAATTATTATTTTCCTTATTGAACCCAGACAGGCTCCAATGTGGCGAGCTCACCCCAGCGATCAACATTCGTGCCTCAGTGGTCCCGGGCTCTATCATTCCCCGCGGGGTCATTCATTTCAGATCACTGTGAGCAGCTGTGTTGGCTTGTACCTATTCGTTCCATACAAGCATTTAGTCCACACCTGCCTTATCCTCCACGCCTCCAAATGAGATGCCAATAGACCTGGGATCTCATTCACGTAAAATTCTCATGTTTTTTCCTAATATTTTACCTTAGAAGTCACATTTCTAAAATTTAAATCCGTCAGTCACGCATCGTGACGTCATATAGTTCAATCTGCGCGTCACTGTGCTAAATTTCAATCATAAGATTATTTCCTAAGAATAGCAAAGTTAGATCTTCTTATGACTAAGATTTGCTTGAGATCCTTTCGTGAGTCAGACCTTTTGCAAACAATCTGATGATAAATTCACAATATTCACATCATAATCGCTTGAGGCTAACCTGGATGGCGTCTCCGAGGTTTCTCACAGACTTCATATGCGTGAAGAGACCACGGAGGGAAGAGGGCGGAGCCTTCGTCAGCGAATCAGACACGTCCACGGCAGCAGTTCCGGCCGTGGCTAGAGGCGTCTTCCTCTTTCTGATTGGTTCTTCATCTTCACCCTGGGCGCCAAGCACAATGAGCAGACAATGACAACATTGACAATCCGGAAAGAATTCAACTTTGCAGCACTTTTCTCATGATCTTGAGCACAAGTCACATTTGAAAGATCTTTGTTTTCCATAGAGATGCAGACTGCAGTTCGGATGCAGCAGAAATCAACTAAAATGCTGTGTCTCAGTTGTTCAATAGATGTTATTTGAATGATCTCAGATCAAGCAAATAACTCCCCAATAATTGTGAGTTATTTGAATGATCTGCGATCTAATTTGCGCGATCTGATTGGGTCGTAATGTCATATCTGTTGTGCGAGTATAAAAACCAAATAACTCTCTATTGACCAACTAAGTACGGTAGTCTTGTAATACACCTCTAATTCGATGCAGCATGACAGCATGGACTATGACTAGGTTGAAGATTTAGTTGCTTGTCTCCATCAAGTCATAAATATTTACATGCAAAAATAAGAATATCATCAAATGAAACCTCAGTCGCTGAGCCCAGATCGGTGCAATCCAGACTGATACGATTCCCTGCTCCATCTTCGCCCATTTTCTTCTTCTTCTTTGGTGTCTCGGTGCGCGGTCTCAACCCAGACTCCTCATTCTTTTCTTCTTGCGACGTTGATCTAGAATGAAGCACTGTGGATACTGGAGGCATCCGTCTACCGGTTGGAGGCTTCCTTCCTGGCAAATACTGCTTGAGAGGAAGCTTTATTTGTGGCATAATCCTTGCTGGATCTCTGATCCGAGGCTCAATCATTCCCTGATTCTTGATCTGTGACTCGATCCTCAGCTGATTCATTATTTGAGCATTAGTCGTTAACTGATCCATGGGCTTTGACTCCATTCTTGACTGATCTTTGACTTGGTTTGACTGATTTCTGATTGGAGGATCATTTATTTTTAGATCTTCAACATTGCGCTTAATCGTTGTGTGATCGACGATCCGAGAAGAATCCAGCATTTCACGATCTGTGAGCTGATGATAAATTTTTGATTTAACATTTACATTTTGCTCAATTTTTGTCTGACAGCCCATAATTGGCTTGATCCTCGCGTGATCATCAGAATAAACTTCGATCTTCGCCTGATCTTTGATTTTCAACTCTTTGGCGGTCCAGTCTCTGAGTTTTGGTTCCGTCTTCTGTGGTGAAGTCTGAACGGGCTGCTGTGATCAAAATTAAACTGTCATAACACGATACCATTTGACAACTACCACAGCCTTATTAAGCATTTGATACGGTATTTAAATGGTAATACAGTAAGGTAAATAACAAAAGGGACCATTTTTAAATGAGCACATAAACGAGTCTGTAACAACACAATACATGATAGGCTTTAAGAACTCGATGCAATAAATACATTTTAAAAAAACACTTCTGAATTACATATATGCAGAGCAATCAATAATCATCAATTAGGCTATAATAGGCCTAAATGGTAATAATTGTTGCCCCGCAAAAAATTAATTATTACGCATATTCTAGGTGGATACATAAACTACACAAATACAAAAATATAGTGCTTTGTTTTTCAGCAGTTTAAACCTTTGATTCGTCGTTGGCTTCTGCTAATAGCAGAGGGAAATAATGTAAGTTTAAGCTATAAAAACTTATAATCACATCAGCTACGGGTTTACAAATCGCAAGCGTTGAGCGTACTGTCAGGTCAAAGGAAGATCGATGGAAGAGACCATTCAGTCTTCGTTTAGAGGCTCGAAGGGAAGACCTAAACGAGGACCTGTCGGACAAACAACGCACAATAAAGTAGCAATTTAGTTAGAATTGACGCACATGTCAACCAACCCACAAAAGCTCTAACCTTGACTCAGGGGCAGTGCTTACACTAATCCAATTACACTAATCCAAGTCTGCCCCTCTAACCAATCCCCAAGCATACCTAGCCTTAGCCTTAGGCAGCCTCAAGCCCCTGACAAAATACCGCACAGCTCTATAATGCAAATCTAATCATCCAATAAAAAAATTGAACTAAAATTCCGTCAAAAATTCAAAATTCAATTTGACGTCTATTTTAACAGCACACCCTTAATCGAGCGTCGCTAGAAATGATCAAATGAAGTCATGCCTGACAAATGATGCGCCGGAGAAGTCTCCCTCGGCTACGATCCCGTCCATTGTAAATAGTCCGAAACATAAATAGAAATGAATGAATTAAAATTAATAGAATTCATTTAAAATATTTTAATTTTTATTTTGAGTTTTAAAAATGGCGCTTGTCACGTGACTTGCAATTCTCACTTTTTTGCTAAGCGGTAGAACAAATATAATGAGGGATTCTTTGTGGCAACATCGGCAGGCCTAAAGGGTCTAATAATTTAAATGAATAATAGTAGGCCTACTTTAGAACTGGAGGTTAGGCACTCGATTTTTAAAGCCTAAGCAATTCAATTTTTTTTAAATCATTTTTAATTTACATCGAATCAATCATAGATGGATGGAAATAAAATGTGGGCCCATATGGCCATAAATTAAAGTTAGGCCCTCCCTCTATCCGTTGCAGTTTACTGTCATGTGTGCAGGTTGTTAGCCTATGTTACTAGATTTTGTTCATCAAAATTAAATCTTGCAATCTTTTTATGGAATTAAACATTTAATACATCTTTTTAATGTTAGAACGAAAAGCCTAGAAACACGTATTGATTTCGATTTATCTTTGACGCTCATCGTGATAGCAGATGTTTTTCTAAAATGACTCACCCAAACTCTTGACCTGCGCCGTACCTCTGAATCCAATTCCTTACTCTAATTTGAACATTATTTTAATTTCCAATCCTAGAATTAATTCATAAGAAGCATAAAAATGACCCTTTTTACTAAGTATTTCTTATTAGGCACTCTGTATCGTATTAAGATTATGCATCAGATTGTGTAACATATTGAGCTAAGGGATTCCTTCACCTTGACTTTGGCTCATTCTGACCTTGACCTACACAGTTTATTGACATGTGGAGCCAACAAATTCTGAATTCGTGAAGTTTCATAACTTAACCTAAGGAAGTCTCGACTAGCAATAGCTACAGGCCTAGTGAACTAAGTTGTAAAGTCTATTGACCCGGATTGCCACAATAATGGCCTTGACGGTGCCTCGTCTCAGCCCGCTGAACCGTCATATCTGTCGAGCCAGTCGCTTCGAACTATTTGTGTTCGTCACCAATGGCAACCCCATTCGAAATTCCTGTTCCGCCCCTGAAAAATCTTCGCGTTTGATCCATCCCCAAAATTTCACCGCGCTCCAACAAAATCGAACAGCTCATATCTTTTCTCCGTCGTCGAATTTCACGTTCACCGATTGCCAAAACGATCCCTCGATCTCGCGGAGGGGCGTCAGTTTCTGGGGATCGTCGAAGGCGTCTGACTGGAACAAGGCTGTGTCGGAGGCGGAGAAGATTGTGGGGTACTCGACGTCGTTCCTCAGTCTGCGATGCCTGCTGAGCGATGAGCTGTCCAATGTGGCGATGCACATGCGCAAGCTGGTGGGAACCAGTCACCCCCTGCTGAAGACCGCGCGGTAGACATCCCTCTCTTTTAGTTGTTGCAGCTTATTTGTTTAGAATCTTCATTATAACCGAGTGTGTTGGCCGCTTGTTTTTTGTCGGCAGGTGGGGTAATTACCGTATTGTCAATTCCAATGATCTTTGGGGTAGGGTGCGGTGCACACTCTCTTTCTATCAGCAATGGCAAGCCATTGCTGATCGAAACCCTCAGGCTCTCAGAATATAAATTATTAGTTGACTTTTACTTTAATTGGTACCGGTAAATAGTGAGTGTTTTATGAAATTCAGATGATCAATGTGCTATATATGGCACAATGCCAATATTAATTTTAAATGCATGTAGGCTATAATGGGCGACTGCATGTGATGACCAGTGCTTTAAAAACCTATGACTGCGACAACTAGCATGTGTCAATTCACTGGTTCTTTCAATTGGCAGATGTCTGACGCTCATCCCACACAGACGTAGTAAATCTATTTTGGATGCAGTTGTCATTGACATCGTTTGTTGTTGCAGCAAGTTGTTCTATGATGGAAAGCAGAGCTTGCAGACCAGGGGCCTGCTGGTACTGCTGACGTCAATGGCTGCTGGCCCCGCCCCTGACCCCTCCTCCGTCAATGAGGTCATGGTCAGCGGCATCTACCCCAGGTCTCACTCCGCCCCCGATCCATGCCGGGCTCAGTCATTGACCCTTCCAGATTCTGTAACGCTTCTTCCTACCAATGAACAATCCTGCCTAAAGAAGGCTCTACATTTGACTTGATTCTGTTAAGCTACGTATTTGGCAATTATGTACTGTTTTATAGGTCTTTTTCAGAAATTGTCAAGTTAGTTCAACGCTGCACACTAAAAGTGCTTTATTTTATAAAATGAAATAAGCTTTACTGTACTTAAATCTATTAACTTTATTACAATAATTTTTTTGACAAATATTTTTATATTAGGTGCTCTCTTCATTTTTCCACATTTTTATAAGGAGGTTCTTGTGTGTCAGTGCCAAACAATATGTCGATATGTTGATATAATTGTGGATAACTGATGCATGGTTGAATCGATAATATACGTTTATCGTTTGGTTTCTACAGTGAAATCGTTGTTGCGCGTGTTGTTGAGGTGTGCTGACGGACACAAGGACAATCAATCCGGCTATCGTAGAATCTTTCTCCCACCCCTTTGTTCTGGATTTCCTCCAATGGTATATTTAAGGTTTCCTGCGGCAAGGGGAGGTCCCTGATGATGTCATATAGAGACGCCAAGGCGGACTTTATGCCATTACTATTACTGTTTTATATACCGGTATATATTTTTTTAAAGGATTTTTACCTGATACTACATTCCCAGGTGGTAAAAGCCTATGTAAAGGACAGGCCTGTGATAAAAACAATTCCGTCTGGAAGCCTAGAATTATTATTATAATAATAATTATTATAATAATAATTATTATTGTTGTCCTACAGACAGCGGACGCTGGCCGAGATCACGGAGATGATTCACACGGCGAGCCTTATCCACAAGGGGGTCGTCAACCTGTCCGCCCTGCGGCCCCTGGACGGGCCACTCGCCGACATGGAGTTTGGAAACAAGATGGCCGTCCTCAGTGGAGACTTTCTGCTCGCCAATGCCTCGTCGGGGCTCGCAAGCCTGCGCCATACTAAGGTAGGGCGGGCACGCGCAGGGAGAGGATAGTGTAAAGGTCTCTTTGCATGGTGCATATTTTGCATGCAATTTTGTATGCAATTTGCATGCAACGATGTTAGGCAAATTACAATGTAAAATGTCTTGAACTGGGTTTCATGCTAGCCGTGCATGCAACCCAATTAAGGAACAAGCCGTGCATGAAACCCAGTTACAGAAATCGTTGTCATGACAACGGTCGTAATGTATTCACAAATCTTTGTTTGTCACAGCTCCTGATTAGTTATCGATGACATTAAACATTTTTGATTGGTTGCTGATGACGTCAAAAGCTTCTGATTATTTGCCGATAATGTCAAACGCTCCTTATATTGGCTGTCGATGACGTCACGCCCTCCCCGATCGTCCGCCGTAGGTGGTGGAGATGATGTCGGAGGCGATCGGTGACCTTGTGCGCGCTGAGTTCACACGCCTGCGCAACGCCGACGGCGCGTGTGCAGTGCCGGAGGGGGGCGTTACGCGCGACGACTGGGCGCGCCAGACCTTCCTGGCTGGCGGCAGCCTCATCGCGCACAGCTGCCGCGCGGCCACGGCGCTGGCTAATCACGCGCCCGGCCTGCAGGACGCGGCCTACGAGTTTGGGCGACAGATGGCGTTCGCTCACCAGGTGAGAGATTTTGATTGGAAGGCGTTGTGGGCGACTGTTTTACATGGTTATGCTGGTATATTTATCTTGCTGAGTCATGTTTTTGTTCACCTAGATGCTGTAAAACATGAAATTTGCAGAAATCGATCTAAGTCATGAAAATTACATTTGGGAAATTAGCGCTGAATAAACCATATATAATGCGCCAAATTTTTAAGAGGAAAATTTCTATAAAGCCATGAAAATAACATGCAGCAAATATTTTTTTTTTTGCTGTACATGGGAAGTAATACTGTAATAATTAATGACAGTATTTTTGTCTGTAATTAATTCATCTGTAATCTACAGATACATGTGACTATTTCGAGGTTGGTTGAGTTAAATGTATGGTCTTTTACAGAAGCCGCTAGTAATTATCCTTGATCTTTCTTAGGCTTTAGCTCTATAACTTGTTTTCTTTGCTGTAGATTTATTGTTCATTGGCCAAAATATATTGAGGACTGATTGACTGATTTGCTGTGCTCATATACTGTAAAAGATGAATTTTTTTGTGTTCGCCTAAAGTTATTTAGGCGAATTTCGCATATTGGTAAAATTCGCAAAAATTACATGCAGCAGAAATAAAGCTGCAGAAGCTACTACAACGGGCGGTCCTCAAAAACACGAAAATTAAGTGCAGCTAAGTTTCTGAGAGGCAAAATCGCCGAAATAACATGTAGCAAAAATTTTATATTTTGCAGTAAATATAGATTTGCTTTTTGCTATTTGCTGTGTCAAGATAAATGAAGATTTATTTCTGACTGATTGCTGTGTGTAGGTAAATGAGGATTTGCTGCCACTAGTCCCCGGCCCTGCGGACAGCAGCACGCCCCCCCTTACATCCTCCTCCCTCCCTGTGCTGCTCTACGCCCAGAGCTCCCTGTTGGCCAGCGACCCCTGCGCTCAGCAGCTGCTGGCCGGGCAGCGTGTCAGCAGCGCAGCAGTAAGTTCTAGGAGGCCCTGGAAGGTTCTGAAAAAACTGAAAAGAAAGATTCTAGAAAGTAAAAAAAATTATCGGAAAATCGGAAGCTTAGAAAGCATTTCCCTTAAAGTAAGATATAGATTCTATTGCGTGCAATTTCTGTATTGAATACCTGCTAGCGCTTGATACGATTTTATTGGAGGAATAATCCAAATTTTCAGCCTTGCAATCAGGGAGAGTTTTCTGAGCTATTGATATAAATTATCGTTCTTTAATTTATGTTTAAATTCAGTGTATCATATCTGATTCTTGATATAGTGCGGTCATGCCGCTCTGCATGAATGTTGTTAATGAAAAGAAATCGCAACTGCTTTATTTATGTGGCAAAAAGTTGTCGTCTTTGATCTAAGTGACTACAGTCATTATTCTCTTAACTATGCACAGTGCTTTAAATTTTGTCATTTATTGCCTTTAGCACCTTTTTATAGTTGGTTTGCATATATTGTGAGATTAAGTAAATAACTTAGGCGAGGACTTAACGCAATCGTTGGCCCGTTGTTGTTGCAGCTGCACAAGGCACTGACAAAGAATGGCGCGGACGCTGTACGCGAGGCGAAGCTGATCCGCGGTGATTACGGAAAGAGCGCACTCGCCGCATTGGACAGCTTCAAGGACTCGAGCGCGCGTAACGCTCTGCGCAATATCGTCGGCGCTATTACAAACGTCTGACACGAACTGCTGTCATTACGCACTGGCTAGCATTAGGGAAGTTTGCAGACCCCCCTTGGGGGTTTAAACCGCTGCAATTCTGGCTGGGCGCTCCCCAACGGCTGATCCCTTGGGGGGTGTTATACACTCCCGTTGAAGGGTATATAACAAAGTGATGAAAGTGGTTAGAAATTTTTGTTTTGTTTTAAATTATGTTTGTTTAAATTATGTTCCGCAGCATCTCCTCCCCCCCAGTCATGAGTGAGTTCTGCACTGAAGGGAAGGGGTAGACCTTCAACAACATCCCCCTGAACACTTTGATACCCCCTCTGAAAGTAATTTCCTGCGAAATAACTGCCCATCAATCTGTACATGCAAAATGATGTAAAGCAGTTTTGTTACGTGCAAGGGCGTTTATAACTTGGTGAAATTTTATTCCGCTTATTTGCAATTAATTTAAATTTGGGCAGAAAGCTTCACTTAGTTTAAATCGAGCAGCTTTGGAACAGTTCTTTTGATGACGTGGATGGGTTAGTATTATAGTTAGAGCTCAGTTTGTGAGAATTTGAAGGTTTATTTTAAAAGTTTGCGTTGAATGTGACGCTGTGCGGTTTGTTTGTAAAGTTATGACTGCTATCCGTTCATTCGTTCATCCGTTCATCAAGTTACAATTTCTGTCTGTGTTCGGCAAATTATAAAAACTTTTGCAATCGTCAAATATAATGGTTAGATTTAGAGCAAAGTTTGCTCAATGATCTTCAAATATTCATACTGTTAAATTAGTAATGAATAATGCTCAATATATATATAAATAAGCTTGTGCAAAACTATAAATATTCAAATCGTTTTTATGCAGCCCTTTGTGATGTTTTTTGAAGTCAAAATTTAGGTAGATGCTTGACTGCATTGAGAATAATGTCCAAGACTTTTTTACTATTTGATATAAAATCATTGCAAATACAATATACGTATAATTTTTGGCAATTATTTCTTTCTGAACAATGCAATAAAGCGTGACTGCCTTGTATATTAAATTACAATGGATAAATTCGGATCAAAAATTACAATTAACGTACTCAATTTTCAACACTTATTTGCCAGGGTCTCTCTAGTGTGCTGCAGCGTGGAAGGTCCCTGACATCCTACGTTTCCACTCCGACGTTTCCTCGGCCCTTCTCTTTAGCACTCCATACGTTTCCTTCTCAATCAAATCGTCATTCCATTGCCAGGGTCTAAACGCTGTAAAAGTTTGTAAAGTAACCTAAATAGCCCAATCAGAAGCCTTCAGAGGTGTAGGCTACAGTTCAGAAGTCCCTGTCCCAACCGGAGTTCTCATCCGCAGGCACGCCCACGTCACGTGGGTAACTGTCAAAGTTGCTGTAGTCCGTCGCACTTTGTACCTGCCGAATAAAAGTAGGATCCTAAATAGACCTATCAAGCAAGTAAACCTAATATTTATGTTTATACTAGCAGGAGCAATATATCAAGTATAGCCTATGGCTCGTATTGACCCTTCTAAAATCCTTAAATATTCCAAGGGATTAGTGTATGAGTATTTCGCAAAAACACAAACTGAATAAAACTGGTTAAGATTTAAAAGGCATGTATGAGCAGGGTTAATAAAAGCAGGCGTAGATACAACATTAATTAATTATCTATAGCAGCAGGCATAGAATGATGAATGATAAATATGATGATGAAAAACAATGCTTAAATGCAAATTGTATGCATAGTTTGCCAAGCGCAACTTTACGGATTTATATCAACTAGGGATTGCGTAGACCTGAGCCTGTAGGCCTACACGATTTTTGAAGGCAGCGCAGTTGCACTACGCCTGTTTTTAGAAAGAGCAGACACAGTGCCTGCAAATTTAACACCAGAAAGTGGCATACTAGAAAGAGTAGCATAAGAGAAAGTAGCGACTTCAGGCTACTTGAATAACAATTTATGAAGCCGACATAATTTCAATAGAGAAATTAGGCTACAATAAATGTGCTGGCTACCTTCGGTACAATGGGGGGCGTCATAGTGTTCGCTCGCAACCCTTCCCAGTCAAAACCTTGATACCACCTGCAATGTGTTAACGTTCTGTACTGCCGGAATTTGAACCAGGGAACAGGTGATGACATCTAATTACAACGTAGGCTGTAGTTACTATATTTCATTTGTTAAAGTACGCTAGTACAAAGCGAATTAGATTAACTCGTATTCTATTCAAAATCCTGGATATCACAACCTAAACCCCTGCACGGTGCACCTCTGCTTAATTGATATTCGGATCCGCTTATAGACGTTTTTTGGTTGGTTTTGAGACATAATCCTCACAAATTATATCTTTATCTTGCGCATGCGTAAAAATATCAGATGTTCAAATATGCCGAGCCATAATGACAAGACAAGCGAGTAAGTGGCTTAAGCGTGCAGTGGGCGCCGCCATGACGGTATTTTGTACCATTGTGACGTCATGCAAAACCTAACGATACATGGCACATCACCAGAAGCCTCATTTACGCATAGTTCTTGAGTTTTTAATCTATCAAAGTGAAATTTCTTAAAATTTTTATCCCTTCAGCGAACGTCATGACGTCATAATTATGTTCAATTTACACATCACGGCGCGACGTTTCCAATAAAAGGCGATAACATTTTCCTAAGGCTAGCTACAAAACTTCTTAATTGCGACTAAGATTTGCATATTAAGATCCTTACGTGTTTCAGGCCCCATGCCCAGAGATATATACAGAACCCCCCCAGTGAGAAGTTTATCACCCCAAGTGTAGATGAACATCCTCCAAACCTATGACTGCACTAAGAGGACGCC
>JAQIWG010005086.1:0-15029 GCA_034695025.1 Chamaedrilus cognettii | reverse complement strand
CAGCCCTGCAGGCTGCAGCCCGTTATAGAGCTCATTACACAGCCCTGCAGGCTGCAGCCCGTTATAGAGCTCATTACACAGCCCTCCTGGCTGCGGATTGTTATAGGCCTAGCGCTCATTCGCTGGTTGCATCCAGCACGTTCCGAACCCATAGAAGTGGAGACGCCGTGCGCGAGTCAGAAATAATGACCTGCTGCTCATTTCCTGCTCTGCAGGGCCGATGTGCACATGACATGTGTCTCATGGATACGTGCCTTTAAAGTGTCATGTGTCATGTAGTTAATGTCTGAATTAATATTGAATCTATAATTATTTGTTTTTTTAACTAAGAGCCTTTATTTGAATGGTTTGTTTTGAAGCATATCTATGAAAAGACATTATTAGCAAGAGATGTTCTGGAAATAATAAATAATATCAAAATTGATGGAAGTAAAACTAACCGAACTTATTCCTTCATTGTCAGCCGACCAGCCCGGGCTGGAGATGGGCGTGCCAGCTGAGTATCGTGATATGACCCATGCTAGAAGAACTGTTTCTTCACTCTCCTTACTTTCACTCTTGACTCTCCGGGCTCCTTTTTTCAGTCTCAACTCTTCGCTTTCAGTCTCCACTCTGCAGTAGTATCCAGACTCTCCACTCTGCAGTCTCCACTCTTTCTCTGCTCTCTGCACTCCTTGAGACAAGTGGTCGTTTTTCCCCGTCGCTCGACGAAGCGATCACTTGCGCACTCATCGCATCATCGTCCGTTCACTCTCAGCGCGATAGAGGGATAACGTTGTTCATGTAACGCCCGTCTCACTGACCGAGGAGAGCTTCACTGAGTGCCACTAATGGCCGTCACTAATGCACCAAACAGCGTCTTGCTTGTAGGCTGCGGCGTGTTGCGTGGGACTGAGTGGATCGTTGAGTTGTAACAAGTTGTAGGGTTGCAGCCGACAGACGAGCCGGTCTGTGGGATGGTAGATCAGCCTGGGTAATAGTAACAAATATAAAGCACTGGAATTCGATTTGATGTGTTGCTAACGCAAAATGTACACACTTTGGACACATAGGAATTGGGAAGCTTAATGCACGTCACGACCTGTCTCTTAATAGATACATATAGCCTACGTGATGTTTTGCCAAATTTGTCACCTTTTCTCAAAACTTACATTAATCGAACTGTTGAGCGTTTTGTATAGAGAGGCCTATTGATGTCGATGTGGTGTAAATGCTTAAGTTTTAAAAACTTGAGTCCAATGACATGACAAATATATTGAGGAGCTGCAGACTCGAGTGTCATAATGCTGAATGTGGGCTGTGTGATAGACTATAATAGCGACAAACTGGTGAACACATCTACATCACACCCTGCAGTCATGCAGCTGTGGGTGTGTGTGTGGAGGGGTCGGGAGTGGGGGGTGGAGGGTCATGGAGTGAGTGTAGCGGGAGAGGGTGTGTGCGGGTGTATGGAGGGGTGGGGGGTTGAGGGTGGGGGGTGGGGGGTCACGGAGTGAGTGCAGCTGCAGGAGCGAGTATGCTATCAGGCGCTAAACGCCCCATCAGCCCCAATCAGGGCCCCGCCGCGGCGAGACTCGCCGTCACATCTCGCTCCCCCGCTCACTCCCCCCCTCCCCCCCATCCGTCACATCTCGCCTCGACGCGGCGCTAACTCAGTTTGGCGGACGCGCAATGAAAATGTAAATGGCTGCGGTCGAGCTAGCTCGAGGACAGTGAAGACTTTCTGCATAAGCAGATATAGGTCTATATATATATATATATACATATATACAGAGTGAGTCAAAAAATAATAATCCCCTAGCGAAATCGCTATAACTTGCTCAAGCGTTCACATTTTTGTTTCATCTTTGCAGGGATTGTAGCTGAGATAATTTGCAACAAGACCACCAGATTTCATTTGAAAATATATTTTAGTTCAAAAGTTAAGAATATTTGCGAAAAAAGTTAAAAAAATTGATTTAACGAACGTTGTTAAGTCAAAATAATAATGGATGCAGTAAAAATTAAGCTCATAAAAATGTTCTTGTCCTGAATTTCCTGTTAAATAATATTAAACTTGCACTCGTGCTGAATGGATATTCACGACGTCATGTGCCTAAGATATCGATAGCCTAGTAGGCCATGTTCACGTGTGGCACCTCCGGTGTGGTGAAATAAAGTATCCCCCCTAAAATATATCCCCTCGTAAACTTTACGATCAGGGGGGAAGCTTTCCGGACGTACGAAATATTTCCCCTCTGATCGTAAAGTTTATGAGGGGATATATTTCGGACGTACGAGAAATATCCCCCATTATTCTGAGCGAAATAATTCTTCCCCCGCGACGGATGATTTCATCATGGGGGAATTATTTGAGCGTGAGCAAAATTTTTCCCCCTTAATTGCACAACTTTGTATTCATTTTTAAGTGCTAAATAAGGCAAAGATTTACTTCAAAATTCATGCAATTATTATACTAGATAAGTCAAATTCAATAACAAAAATTGAAGATTAAAAATAAACACAGCTTTAGAAGTCATTGATGATAATAAAAGATTAAATTGATAATTGATTGAATTGATATGTGCTAGATGCTACAAAGATTATACTTCAAAATCCATTTAGTTCATTCACTGCTATAGTCAAATTCAATTCCCTACACTGGTGTCTGTGTACCATAATGATTAAAGACAAGTTCAACACTGGCTTGTCTTGCAATTTGTAGTCTTGTAGTCATTATAGGAAAGAAACTGTGTTTCAATTGTCACGAAACTGCTCAGATTAGCACGCGAACCGATCGAGGTCGAAGACCTCGAAATACAATGCGCCTAGCGTTTCCTTAAGCGTTAAGCTACTAGCAATGGGGCCCGTCCCTGGACAATAATTTAACAACGTCTTTACATTTGTCCCGTATGTGTTTAATTCTTCTGTTCAAAAGACCTGTGCGAAACACCTCATCTGTCGCAATAAATTAGCCTTGAATATTCTATCTGATAGAGCAAGTAATAGAAATAAAGTATTCAATACTCCAAATACCTTCCACGTCTGCAAAATTATCTTTCTCTGAAGACATGTTAGCCTAACTTTCTCTACTTTAAGTCACTGAAGTCTAAACTTTAACTACACTTTGAATACACTTTTACTATCTGCTCTTCAACGTCTATTTAGAAACAAATCCTACTGACTTATAGAGGGCTTATATAAGCTTACGTAGGCTATGAAAGCAAGATGTTAATTATTCAAAATGCTACACCTAAATGCCTAATATGTCAGCATGTCTTTGGGGGTCACATGTCAAGCCCTGGACAGCAATTGTTGGGATTATGTTGTACTAGCTCAATGTGCCATGAAGCCTAGCCAACAAGGCTCTCTAACCAGTTAATTCAGTGTAACAATGCTTAGTTGCTTACCTATTATTTGTTCACAGTCGTTGTCGGCCAATTTGGTCACTGCTGCGGGTAGATACAATGTCACATAGATGAACGGGACGATAACGGTTCGGACGCTGATAGCCAAATTGACAGAGAGTTCGACAGACGCAGAGTTGACACAGAGTTCAGCAGTTGACACATGAAGCCTTGGGTGTAAAAGTTATATTATGAAGTAGCAGTTATGACGTTGACATTGCACACATAGTAGTAGTATTACAAACTAGCAAGCCCAGTAGAAGATCTGTAATTCATTTAAAGTGATATTTAATTCAGTGTCTGTTATAATTTGATAACTTCGTTCTGTTGCCTATTTGACGACTGTCATCGATGACATTAAGAAATGAACTCACTTTCGCCAAATAAATAAACAACAGTCAGAAAGATGTGCAATTAAGGGGGAAGAATTTTGCTCACGCTCAAATAATTCCCCCATGATGAAATCATCCGTCGCGGGGGAAGAATTATTTCGCTCAGAACAATGGGGGATATTTCTCGTACGTCCGAAAAGTATCCCCTCATAAACTTTACGATTAGGGGGGAAATATTTCGTACGTTCGGATCGTATCCCTCCCTGTTGTAAAGTTTATGAGGGGATATTTTTTCAGGGGGGATAAAATCGTTTGTGACACCGGCTCAAGCGCTGGTTTTGTTAACGCAACAAGTTGGAAACCTTAAAAATGACCAATCTTGTGCACGAGAAAAATGGGCCTGAAAACGCAGTAAGGGAAAGATTTGAAGGCCAAGACACTTCGATTAGTCGATTCCCAAATGCACTGCACTCTAAAACAGGTGCAGGCCAGCTACAGGCGAAATAACCAGGCCAAGCGAGCTCCAAAGCGCTGGTTAACTTGATTTTTTTTTTTTTAACAGTCATAATTTTCGAACTAAAAAATATTACCTCATGAAACTTGGCAGTCTTGTTGCAAATTATCTCCTCTCCAATCCCTACAAATAGGCAATAAAAATTTTCATTTTTGACTGAGTTATCGCGATATCGCTAGGGGATTATTATTTTTTGACTCACTCTGTATATTAGTCGATTATAAAACTAGTGAAAACGGTATGTAGGACTACACTTGTACAAGCTGTAATGTATGTTTTTTCGCATTAATGTTATCAACCCAATTAAAGCAGCAACTAACTTGATTCACAAATTAAATAATTATTTATCCTTTATGAAATAGGATTTTTATGTCCCACGATTCTTTGATAATTGGAAAATTTGCTATTGCCAAACCCAATCGGATCTTTAAAAAAATTAGAGAAGTCTTGCGTGCAAATTTTATTACACGTATGTTACTGGAAATTCAGCCCAATTATTGCGCAGATTCTTTGCGGTAAAGTTCGCCAACGATTGATCTATGATTTGGATATTGATTATCTACTCGGAGTTGCAGAGGTTCTTAGCAACAGGTCGTTTTTAGACCCACTACCCGGTAACCGAGATTTCATTAATTACTTTGCACTTGCACGTACCAGATTATCCACTTCCAGTTCCAATGCCACTGAACCGTTGCCAAATGCACTAGATCTGGGCAGCACGGGCAGCAGGTCCAGGCATTCCGTTAAGCTTTTTTGGCGTCCAGAAGCCTAGACCCACGCGTGCGCTTTGCAGTTTCGAGACGCCAAGGTCATCATTTTCTGACGTCGCGGCCATCGGAGTACTAAGATGACGGTGTACGTGTACGCTGCATTGTATCAGTTATCATAATGCCTAGGCAATTAGGGCGACACCGAGACCTTTTAAATCTGGCATCTGGAGACGCCGGGCGCAGGATTTTTTGGTGTCTTAGGGAGCCGGAGGTTCGATATTTTGGCGTCTGTGTCACATTTTCTGGCGTTATAGGCGCCACGACGGCAGTTAACGGAAGCCCTGAAAGGGGTCACGTTATTATTGTTTACAGCGTTGGTTGTGGCGCCGTTGTAGCGTTGTAGGCACGTTGCTACAACAATCCGCTGTCACGTGGCTCACACAGGCAGTCACGTGATCTAATGATATAGCGCTGCAGTGGCGTAGCTAAATGAGCACCAATACAGAATCTGATATCTGCATTATACTGCACACGGTGTTGTGATTATCCTAGTTCAGTGAACCGTGCAATCAACCACTGTAGCTGCAACTCTATTGTTTTATCCCCAAGTAGTCAAGCGACCAATCGAAGCTTCTTGTTTAGCACTACAATCATGGTTATACCCCAGTATAGTATAGTGCAGGCCTACACCACAGGCCTATACCACAGCGATCGTGTATTCCAACTAGGGCCTACGCTGTATTGTATAGGCTGCATAGTCTACATCTGATTGATTCCAACGATTGTCCATACTAGGTTCGTACTATATGCGACAACGTCGAGACATTAGATTCCAAATTTTGAAGCAATATATTTTGAACGCTGAACGGTGAGCTATAGTCTAGACTCTCGAATGAGCACATTCAATTTTTGTATTGTTTAATATGATATAATTTTTGCGCCTAAGCTAGGCACGATAATGAGTAAGATTCACAGCAGGCCTGCGGTCTTATCGACCCGAAAATAGATTATGCAGTTATTCCGCGCGCGCATTCAGTCAAATATTGACGAGACCGACGTCTCGTCACAAGCTGGGGTTTGCAAGTCTGTTCAGTTCAAGGGATCAGTTCTTGGCATGCGCACTCAGAATGCACGCTTGCGACGCATTTTTCAACTTACGAGCCGTCTTAGTGGGCCTACACAGAGCAACGTCGCTACAGTCTTGTATGTACATGTAGGCATAGATACTAGGCGCATTTTGGATTATATATAGGAGGAATCAGAGGGTGCACCAGCTCCGATCCTAGCGTAGGTGAAGTAGGCCTCTTTCTTAAATTCAACAGTCGTTTTCTGATTGTAGGAGGCCTCGCACAACGGCTCATCGTTATAAAAGTGCTGCGCGTTTCTCTCTAGTGATATCAATGTGCAAAAACGCCGGTAACCGCAAAAGGTAACGCCGCAAAAAACCGGTATTCTGCCTGCAGAAAGATTTTGATTCGTCAAGAATAGTACGCAGCTGCCCTCTTCCAACTCCCCCACCCCCCAGTTTTGAAATTTGTAGGCTAACTGTGATCAATTTAAAGAGTTGCACTACCCCCCCCCCTCCTTGTCAAATTGTTCTGGATTCGTCACGACTTGCATGTGGTCTTAAATAATAATTGGCATCGCAGGAGACGCCCTAAAACATTGGCTCATACATAGTAACAAAGTGTTCGGGTGGTCGAGCTAGGAATTACTAAACAACGTTGCTGGCAGAGCGCCTATAGAAACGGGAATTAACGCATAGAATAAGTCTAGGAGCTAATGATATTTGTTTGAACACAGGCTCAACGCCACGCGTCATTATCATCCTGCACTTCGCGAAGTCAATTTATGAAGCAGCCTAACGCTTCAAATAGACCAGTATAGGCTACACGTACGTGTACGTGTAGGCTGTTGCAAGTCGCAACACTACGGCGTTGCTTTGGTTCTCCATGAGTGACTGACGGACGCTTTAATTAATGCGCTTTGTAGGCTAACACATTCTCCTGCCAGTTGTCTTCAGGAACGACTCGCTGAAATTAAATTTAAGGATAACAGGACTTAAGTCTCAAACCCGCAACGCAAGTACACGATCGCATCACGTTGACATTCAACTTTCGTTCTATAGTCAAACCGAGGTATAAATGCTAATTGTGTTATTGCTAAGTGTGCTGAAGTTTTCTATAGCCAAACATTTCTGCGCTGAATAGGGGGCAGATATTGAGACTTGTGTTAATGACATTGTTATTATTAAACTGTGAAAGCATCCTATAAAAGCGTTTGATGCCACGAGATGGCGCTCTATGAGTGGGGCCTCTTCACAGAGGCCCATCTATCTCTTCGCAGAGGCCCATATATCTCTTCGCAGAGGCCCATCTATCTCTTCGCAGAGGCCCATCTATCTCTTCACAGAGGCCCATCTATCTCTTCGCAGAGGCCCATCTATCTCTTCGCAGAGGCCCATCTATCTCTTCACAGAGGCCCATCTATCTCTTCACAGAGGCCCATCTATCTCTTCACAGAGGCCCATCTATAAGATGAGCCTCTGTGAAATAGCTCTGTTATGTTTAGACGCGCTTATTCTAATACATTGATCTTCTATTCGCATCAAAAGAAGCAGACGATATAAGCATAAGAAAAGAAATAAGTAACAAGCGTTAATAACACGATGGGATGTCGTATCCGTACAAAAGCCTGCATGTATGTGCTTATCTTCCTATTTTGCATTTTGCTCCTGTCGTTCGTCGATGATATTTTACGAACGGCAAATCTATAACCTGGCGCCCTAGCCTGTAGTGTGTGACGCTGGATTTAATGCCTATTAATAATAATAATAGCGCCTAATTAATTAATAATAATTAATTAATTAACAATACTTGAGCCTATGACTCGTTTTACGCAGGCCTAACATCAAACTTGCTCTGTACTCATGCGCAGGATTCTCGGACCTTCCCCAACCCTCCTCCTTCACCTACCCCACCATGGGCAAGGGTCGCGGGCTCGGCGCGGGTGCTGGGGAGGCGGCGGGGGAGGGCCGGGGCGCCGCGGGGCTCTGCCCCGGCATCCTCTGGGCCATCCTGTGGTTCCTGGCCATCTTCCTTGCGCTCTGGTTCGCCTTCATTCTGTGCTTCTGGTACCTCGTCCTTCTCCCGTTCGGGGCGTGTATCGGGCTGTGCAAGGGAATCTGCGAGACTCTGCTCAAGTGGATGCAGTGGCCGCTCACGTGCGCCGAGAATATGGTCGCCATGAAGGGCTGCTGCTGATTCGGTCCTCTCTCCTCATGCCAGGGGCGTAGGGAAAATTATGTTTGTGAGGGAGGTGGAGCAAAGTGGGGCACTACACAAGCCTATTTTCAGCAACGCACTAGCTTTTTCCTTTCCCTGCAATAAAAAAGAATGTGAATATAGACATCAATTTCATAGTGTGATATCATTTCATAGTTTCCACCGACATGTCGGGTTTCTTGTTATTGTTATTTCTTTGGCTCGTCTTCCTCCCGTTCGGGCCGTGCAAGGGGATCTGCGACAGCCTTGTCTGCGCGGTTGGATGGAGTGGCCACGCGGCGCTCACTTGCGCCGAGAGTTGCCCGTGGTCGCCTTGAAGGGGTGCTGCTGGTGCAGTCCTCACGCCAAACAGGGTCCAGAAGTTGTTGACGTTGGTGAGCGGATTACTCGCATCAGCTACTATTCTTCCAGTGGACCAAGATCGACTAGATTCGAGATTAATGGTCTAAACCTGCCATGGTCTCATCGACTTGTTGCTATTATGCACATGTAGATTGTGGTTTAATTGATGCATGACATGTTGGGCTAGGTTCTAACTATTTTGATCTGCGGCAATGATCCAAGTTGTGAAGTTGTAAGTGTCGAATCACTTTGTGTGTTTAATTTGAAATAAAAACGAGAATTTGTTGCTAAACGTTTTGCTTAACTTTTGCGAGAAAGCCATGCATAATCTGTGTAATTGCATGATATTAGAATACTGTATTGAACACTTAGGCTACCAATATAATTGTAGATCTTTATTTCGCACAAATAGTGTAGTACAAGATAGCAACATAACTAGTACAAAGATGCAGACAAAAAGAACCGCAATGTCGAACATAAAAATATGAAACTAAAGTGTAGCCAGTTTGCTCAAACAAAGACAGCCACCATTTGCATTCCAATACGCATGTCCCAGAGATTTATAATAAATATCATCTCTAGATTGTTTTGCTACAAATTCATTCATTCATTTAAGAAGATTCATTTCAATTAATTATTGAGCAACGTGATGCAATGATTTAAAAAATAAATATTAATCATATTATAGTTAGGCTATTGGTTCTCTTAATATTTGCTGAATCAAATACATATTGGTTATCTATTGCAATCCGGTCTTGTCAATGTTTTGCATGCAACTCACAATCACAAACAGCTAGAATATTTTCCATATATTTTCATTATCTTTAAAATATCTACACATGTATTGTCCGCATCTTTACATAACAACAAATAGAAATCCATTTATGGAGATTCAAGATATCACGCTCGAGCCAGCTGCCCACAGTGGCGGCACGGGCCCCCCTTCCCCCCCGGCAGCGCCTGCCGCAGCTGCCCCCTCAGCTTTTCCCAGAACATCTCCCGCCCCGCCGCGTTGTCCATCCAGTCGATCACCCTGTGAGCCCTCGTCAGAGGATGCAGCGTGGTGGGCAGCTGGACGTCCAGCCCTGGGTCGAGCTGAACGACGATGAGACCCTCGAGCTCCGTCCAGCCGCGGCGCATGCAGCTCTCCACCGCTAGGGTGATCTACGAGGAGACAGGGCCATAGAGTGAAGAGAGATTTTATGTTCAAATCTCCTCTATCGAAATAGTAAAAAACAAAATGTGTGCTTTTGACATAATAATGTTATCCAAAAAATGAAAGTCCCCAAAAAAATTATTAACTCCCCTGCAATTTAGAAATTTACCTTGAAAGATAAGGATCAGAGATGATTAAAGAAAGGCCGAGCATTAAACACCAAAAGGTGAGCAAAAAAGGGTCAATCTAGTTTTTCAAACCAGCGCTTGCGTCATTGCTAACGGCAAGCTCTTTGAAATGCCAATTTTTATAGTTTAGATCTGTGCCTTTATTGTTCAAGCAAAACAATCAAATTTCACCAAATTAAATCAATTATTAACGAAGATAAAAAACCATATCCCAGCCGCCGTTTTTGGGACCACTGCATATTTTAGGGAAGAGATGGGCCTGAAGCCTGTTTCTCAGAGTTTCCCTAACTTTAAGCCTAAACTTAATCCTTAAAAAGATTGAAAAAAATTAAATCCAATCGCAAACCGCCAGGACATAATCAGTTAGCTTAAAAATTAAATTTATTTTTAAACATTCAGTTTAAAATAACTAGCGCTAGCTAAAATATATTTAGATTTTCTTAAGAACTTCCTAAGACTCAAATTTGAGTAAGATATTTTGAAAAATAGGCCCCTGGTGCTGACCTCGAAGCGCCGTCTGTCGTCACGCAAGTAGTCTGCGCTGACGACAAGCAGTATCCGCCCCGCCGTGTAGATGGCGTCAGAGAGCGCGCCTATCACTGACGCGTTGAACCCCGTATCACGGTATTCAAAGAAGACGTCGTACGTTTCAATCGCAATCGTGTCATTGTTGTCTCTGCCTGCGCCTCCATCATCAGTCCTCTCTTCGTTCCTGCCTTCGTTTCTTTTTTCGCCTCTTTCTTCATGTATCTCTTCGCCTTCTTCCCTGTGCCTGTCTTGACCCATGCGTGCCACCCTGTCTCCGCCCGCGCCCTCGCTAACGCCCCCGCTTCCCTCTCCGCCCCCCTCGCTCCAGTTTAGCCCCTCGTCCTCGCTCCGCTCACCCTCAGACCCATCCGGTTCAACGCCCTTGCTGGCTGCCTCTTCTGCCGCTAACCTCGCCCGCAGTGCACTTTCCCTTCGATCTATCTCCGGCATGAGAACATTTCTGACCCAGCTAAGATCGCGCTTGGACGGTCCATACGACACCATGACGGAGTAGTCATACCCCTCGTCGCTAGCATCCAGTCGCTGGTAGCCGGGTCTCGTGCCAGTTCCACCGGACGCCCACTTGCGGAAGCGATAGATCTTGAGCTTGAGTGGCCAGCGGTAGCGGTAGCCGAGTCCCACCAGGATGAAGGCGAAGGCAGCGACCCCGCCGCCGACCCCGCCGGCGATGAGGCGCCAGGGAGGGGGGCGACAGGCCTCCTCGATGGAGGCGGGGTCGAAGTCAAGCAGGGGACGACTGGGAGCGGGAGAGCTGCAGAGGTAGGAGCGCAGGCCCAGTAGACGGGCAGCTGTGGAATATTTTATGATGGATACAGGACAGGCACAAATATAGCCAATACCGGGCCTAATGCTGTAAGGCTAAGATTTAAATGAGGCCTTCTTCACAATTAAAAAAAAATATCGAGCCCAATTATGTAATGCAAAGATTTGAACTATAAACAAGCTTCATTTACAAACAATTTTCATTAATATCGAGCTGATTAACAGTAAGGCTGAGATTTAAACGATTCTAGCTTATGACTTAAATCCACTTGAAACTTGTCAGAACTTAGTCATTAACTGATACTCATCGTTATTGTTAAACTATAAATACACAGGCAAGTGCGTAGCCTACCGAAAAAGATGCGTGCCATTCATATTATGAGCGCGTCCCTAAATAACCTAAAAAGCCAACCAACCAGCCTACCAAAACGTGTATGTAATAGATATGAGTCCTAGAAAAAAAATGCAACGTAATATGAAAGCGCCACAGCGTGATTTCATGCACTCACGAAAAAACATATGAGTGGCCAAACAACGTCATAGTTTCACTGACGTCATTCTGCCGCTTGTATTTACTATGCACTAAATCAGAGTTCTATGCATGCGCTGTACCATTAGAGAGGACGACATTTTTTATGAGTAAAGCATTGATTTTACCCGAAGCGTTTCTAGCCGATATCCATCTTCGGAACCACATGAGGTGACAATCGCAGACGAACGGGTTCGCCGACAGATTCAGTCGTACTCCATTCGGGAGGGTTATCAACTTTAATTCTTCAACGGTGGAAATTCTGTTCAAAGCCAAATTAACGATGGTTCTATTGCCATCATCTAATAAACTTTGAGACAGAAAATTTTCCGGCCATGACGTGAGCAAATTTTTGGAAAGATCGAGACTTTCGACATTAATCTGATCGAAAAGCCATCGGGAGGGCAGAGTCCTGATTGTGCTGTTTTGTAGAGAGAGTTTCTGTATATTTCCCAGGCCTTGTAGCAACTGGCAGTCTTGATCGCGCTCTATGACGTCACCGAGAAGGTTTGAAGCGAGATTGAGTGACGTCAGATTCTTGAGTGGGTGAAAGATCCGCGCAGAGATGTTGCTGCAACTGTTTGCGCTTAGATCAAGCGACTGGAGACTGGCAAGGGAAGAGAAAAGGTCAAACTCAGTTGCGATGGAATACATTTGGTTCTCACTCAGATCCAGAGTAACAAGACTTTCGAGATCCCTGAATGTAGAGCGTGGAAGATTGGTACCGGCGATCTTGTTCAGTGACAGATCTAACGTCTGCAGGTTGGACAGGCCATCAAAAGAACGGTCATAGATTTCTCTGATGCTGCAATCGCGTAGGTTAAGCTTCTTTAAGGCGGGAACCCGCGAGAAAGATCCCTTTGGAATCTTATAAATACCGGACCCTCCCCCATTGCGCGACAGATTAAGATCTTCTAGATGCGGAAGGTCCATATTCGGAACGCTACCTAATGCGTTGCTTTTAAGATTCAGAGTTTTTAAGGAAGCGAGCTTCGAATTGAGCACGCCGCGCTCTATTTCACTAATTTTGCAACTGGCGAGATTCAGATACGTTAACCTGAAAAAGAAATCAAAAGTTCCATTGACAATTTGACCGAGTTGTGAATTGTCGAGTTGTAGCTTATCAAGCGGAACCCCTTCCAGGCCCTGGAAAAGATCGGGACTCATTTTGCGGTTGATGGTCCCGCTGAGAACCAAAGAGCTCATGTTGTGCTTGGTCGTTTTGCCAATCCCTTGGAAAATATTTCTCAAAGACGTCTCGTTTAGCGCCGGGTTATAGGACAAAGTTATACTTTGCAGATGAACAAAGTTAAAGACATCACTTTCAACAGATCTCAGATCGCATCCTGAAAGATTAATAGTTCTCACTCCGATGCGATTCAGGTGCTGAAAATCAGCCTTTGTAATTCGATTAAATTTATTGTTATTCGGAAGGCTGATAGTATTAAGGTATCCCAACTTTTCGAATCCCGGCAGGAAGGCCACAGATGTCAGCTCGTTTGTGTCCAACGAAAGAATCGTGAGACGAATTGCCAGTGACACATCTGGTACGGCTTTCAGTTTGTTAATCTCCAGGTAAAGATGCTGCAGGTTTACCAAATCGCGAAAAACGGCTCGCGGCAAATCAGCGAGTCCATTCTGGCGCAAGTGCAATCGCTTGAGATTTTTCAGTCCCAGAAAGCTGTCGTTGCCTAAATTCCCTATTTTGTTTCTCTCGAGAAGTAGCTCCGATAGATTTACCAGGGTCGAAAAGGCTCCGGCAGGAATTTCCCTTAATTCGTTTTCTGAAAGATCCAGGGTCTTTGCGACGGAAGGAATATTTTCAGGAATTTGTTTCAACTTGCTCTTTGCGCAATTGATTATGGTGAAGTTTGCTGAGCAGGAGCATTTCTTGGGGCAGGTGTAGGGAGGAGTCGTCTGGGATTTGACGGCTAGCGAGAGGTTGGCTGCGCCGACGCATAGTAGGAGCACATACGCGATACCGCTCATTTTCAGCCGCCTGCACAAAATAGATGAACACAAAATTTATACTATATTGACTTCGATGTATATTGTACACTACATAAGAACACAGCATGCATACAGCATTTCTTCCATGCTATAAGGTATAGTATAGCACTATTGAAGGCCATAATATTTAATAACAAATTAACAAGTAGCCTGCAAATAATCTGCGATATAACAAAGCGCAACGAATGACAGCGCTTCCGCATGATAATGCTGATGTACAATTGTACAGTGTATCGATACCGATGACATTCAGAAGCAGATCGCATGTATGTTGGGGTAGCAGCTAGCTTATGGCCTACTAGTAGAGTCAGTCGTCTATACAGACACATACCGACACGTGGCTAACGAGGTTTAAGCAAACATGCAGACAAACGATGGAGCCGATAGGGGTCGTTCACATTATTACTATATAGGCTAACCCTTCTGAACCGAAAGGTGAGCAAAATTTTGTTAAAAATTAGCCCGTTACACGTATAATTGAGGGACCGATAAATAGCCACGGACATGAAGTGTTAAGCTGTTAAATTCTATCCCCAAAAATAATTTTACATTAAATGTCAATAAATCTTCCTTAGCAAGCAAAATTTTTTCGAAAATGTACAAATTTAAGCCGCGCCGATGATTATGGAATTTGAGGCAGACATCAGACCAGAATCTGACGATTTGGTGAGATGTTATTCCGATGAAGCATGGTCACGACGATGTAAAGCGTTTTATTGAGAAAGCATACGCAGTGATTTTTTATCGTAATTTTTGCTTGGGGGTGAGTAGCCTTCTTCAAAAAATATTTATTTCATGTTTTGGGGTGGTCTGGTCCGGCGCTATGCATGCAATAATGTTTTTTTTCCCTCGGTACCGCGTTCCCGAGGGACTTAAAAAATTGGTGACAACGTTTTGCTCTGAGACGGCTAGCCCTCAGAATCAGATGGTGAGATAAAAGTGCCCTTGAAGCACACACTGTTAAAACGTTGGATGGCAACTGAGAGGCGCTGAAATAGGAGCGCGCCCTCGCGGGCATCTCCAGTGACTGCGGCGATGAGGCGACCAAGATCGGCAAAGAATAATGGTGTAATAAATGCCATGTTTATGCTTTCCGCATTATTTCTTATCAATTATTATTTCTTATTTATTAATTCCTGCTTATTTTTCGCTTTCTGTATGTAGTCTGCTGCACTTCTTCCGCAACTACCATTCAAGCAAATGATGTTTTTCCATCTCCGTTTGCATGACATATTTTTGATGCGTTAAAAGTGCAATATACATACAT
>JAQIWG010005085.1:0-15030 GCA_034695025.1 Chamaedrilus cognettii | reverse complement strand
GCTTGGGAAGGAATCGTATGCAGAGATGAAGAGAAGGGCCGAAGATCGGCTAGGGTGGAAGATTTGGACACCAAAGACCTGCCATGTGGCTGAGCGCTGAAGAAGAATGTTACAAGAGCTAGAATGGCATCATTTACATCTAATGCCGAGTTCCACAACTATAATTACTGTACGTCTGCCTGACACCTAATCTGCTGGACTTCCACGTTCTCTTATAATACAGGCCCAGGTTCTAACCAACTCATTCTAAACGGCAGACAGAACCTCTGGAAACCTTGCCCTAAATCAACACAGGCTCGCCTCAACGCGTCTGAATAATGTTATGAGGATCTAAGCGAAGCGCAGAAACGCCACAGCCGGGGTGAATACAGGAAGTGGGAAGGGGTTAGCAGAACCTATAGCAAGATAGGATAGAGACGGCTAGTGAATATCCTAGATTATCCCACTTGACTATTATACTGCATCTAATAACCAACAGTACTATAGTTACAGTTCAAATTCCAGAATACATAGCATATATACCACAACCTTCAGAAATAACTTCACTGCGCTGCTAACGATGACAGTAGTGAATTTAATAGTCAACTGAGTTTTTTAATTTTTGAAATTAATGTTTGAATCACTTACTATATACAATGCAAATGTCAAATATAGTCTGACCTATCTCACACACAATCAGTGTCATCTTAAACACACTGTGTTCATCTAAAATCATTTAAAACATATTCAAAATAGTAGTTAACTAACTATAAAGCTCATGGACAGGGTTTGTCCATAGAATTGTAAGATCTTGATTCAAGGTCATAACGTATCATTTCAATCAGCGCATGCATTGGTCGAACATTTAATCCAGGATTTATTTCAGGCGCTGCGATTGGCTGCAGAGATATAAATCTCTCATCCACATATTTAGCACCTGATGGACAAACTCAATTAGCGAAACCAGAGAAAATAGGTATCAGAGAGTACGCCCTCACGCCCTCACGTTAACAGCTCAATAAGTTTCCGCTATTCGCCACATAACCCAATCATTCATTGCAAGAATAACTTCCCTTCATTCCTCAATTACACGCCCTGTCAGCGCACAATATACTTCCGTGGAGCGAGCAACTTCCACTAACTTTCTCCAGTTTTTTAACTCTGAGCCACAGACTCTGCAACATTGAACTTTAGAAGTGCAGTAGTTTGTACAGAGCTGTTTGCTGAGAAGACTGACCCGTTAGTATAAGCCTAGTTAGTAGATCAATCGGCAGGGGCGCCGCTTAGCATTAAAACGTTATTGAACAGGCAAGTGTCAACGATTGCAAGGTTCTTTGCGGTTTGCGCCGAGTGAAAGCACAAAAAACGAAAAATTCCAGCTGAGGTTTGTTGATTTGCTGCGTCACGGGACAGCAGCACATTAGGTCCAGCCCAGCGCCAAACAAGATAAAAAATATAAAAAGTTGCTCGCATGCGCGATTCTAAGATTAAATTCTAAATGTCAAGTCAAAGTACTACGGATTAACAACCTGAATAAAAGACTAAGTTCTGTTTAACCCAACATGAGAACAATACTAAGCTCAAATGCACACAGTGCGCAGTAGAGTGGTGGTGGTTGCTTAGAGAGAGTTAAGGACCGTGTGCACATGTAGCAACGAAGACTATTACAGTCCGGTTCTGTGCGAAGGGCTACACACAGAACCGCTCCCCCTTCTTTAGTCACCTTCTACGACTCGCTCGGCCGCCCTGTGCTGCAAGCCAATTCTTTTTTTTCCCGGCCTGCATGAGTTCAAATTAACTAAAGAAAAACTGAAGATTGAGTGTTAAAAATGAATTCAAAATGAACAAATACGCAACGACTGTTAAAAATGGTCTCAAATCATCATATTACTCAGCCCCATACATACAACAAAAACTCCCCAGGCTCCAGCATGCATTTCATTCTTTAGCTCTGACCTTTATTGGAAATATTCTCCGTTTGGATATGATAGAAGGATGTATCAAAAGGGCATCTCCGATCTAACGAGACAGGGTTACAACCAACGATAAAGCATCGAGTAATCATGCACGGACGTCCATATCTGCGGCTTTCAGGGGGAACCGCGGGGGTCACAGCCTCCCCTGCGTATTGAAAATTATCTTTTAAATATAGAGCGCAATAAATAGATCCCGATGATGTTTTTGGATGCCGAAACGAAGCATTAGTTCACTGTCCAACAATTATTATCAATCTTCACTAATTCACTACCAAAGTTCGGTATACAAATTATATCTGGATGTTTTTATCAGTCTGATTCAGTGAACTGTTCAGTACCGAAAAGTTCAGAACAGAACAGTTCAGTACCGAACAGTTCAGAACAGAACAGTTCAGTACCGAACAGTTCAGAATAGAACAGTTCAGAACAGAACAGTTCAGTGCCAAACAGACAGAACAGAACGCCACGACAGTCAATGTGCCCAATTGACCGAGACAGAAACTTTCCAACTCCCCAATCAACAGAATGTTTCCAGACAACTTGTTTCTCCCCTCCCGCCTGTCAAACCCTTCTAGATCGGCCATTGGTCAGCAAAGAAGCATCACATGGGGGTCCAAAATAAGCGTTAAAACATGCACCCGAAACGAGACATTATTTCGTTACCAATATCACGTTCAAATAGACTCTTAAATATAGACCGTGTCTATCGATTCAAGGGTTCAAGCGTGTGTTTGGGTTTATAGGGGTCGACATGCTTAAGAAGTTAAGTGGTACAGTGTATTAGATCATGTGTCACAGTGTCTACAGGAAACTACTCAGTCATCAATCGACAAAATTCTGTCAACTGTTAATGAAAAATAATTTTTGACGCTTTTCGGATTTTTGCGATCAGCAGATCAAGGCCTGCGGACCGCCGTGTACTAGTAGTATTGGAAATCGATCGATTGCGATCTCTCTCAGAACGAATAAAGCATCATCGTTCGACCGTCCTACTCGATAGCTACGATACACATAAACCCTCCACGCAGCGCGCATGCGCAGTCAATTCCATAATATCAATATCAAATATCTCGCAGCGCGCAGCGCGCAGCGCGCGCACACTGATTTCTGATGACGTCACACATCACGCACACCCCTTTGAAACTCAATTAAACTGGGATTTCTGATCAAACTCAAATTCAAGCTAAAAACGCATCTCTTGAAAATCACTTCCTGTGCGTAGTCTGCTGCACTTCTCCCGTACGATTCAAGCAAACGATGCGTCTTCAATCACTGTTTACGTGTCATATTTTTGGTGCGTTAGAAGTGTACGGTGGTGGTACAATAAAACGAGTCATAAAAAAATTCAACTACTAATACGAAATCGTTGACTGAAGAGTTGAAATGGATAATCGATCAACGTTCAAGATCCAAGACCATTTAAACCAATCGCATCGCGTGAAATAGATCTAGATTCAAAATCTCGCTGCTCCGATTGGTCGAATGACACAATGATCAAGACTTGGATCCAATTTTCAACTCCCCATTGAACAACTGAGGCTTGACCTCTTGATTCGAGATCAAACTGTCATCTCATCCTATCTGAAAATGTTTAGTGTAGGGCCAAGTTTTCACCTGAATGAAGACTAAGGACTTAATAAAGTCGCAAACACTGAAAAAAGTCACACTGGAAAGAGTCAACTTTATCCCTCGCATACTAATTGCCACTTGGATGTACCAAAATCCGAAATATAAAACTTCTATTCATAAAATAGCTGTAAACAATTATTGGCAAGAGGTCACCCAGAACAGAGTTCAATAAGATGCAGATTGTTGATTCCAACACACTCCCACACGGCAGCACTTTCATTCATCACACAATCCATGCAGACCTCCAAGCAGCTCATCTATTTGTGGAGCAAGTAATCTGTGGGATAACGTGACCACCTCCCGACCCCCCCATTCCACCAAGAGAATAAGCTAGTTGAGCGACAATATGGAAAAAACAAGCCAAACTTCTGAAGGAAAGTAGATGATATATATCAAATGATAGGAAGGTCAGATTCGAAGAAAAAAATCTACGTAAATTGCAAGAGAATTTTTGAGGACTCATCAATCAGAATATTTCAACCTTTGCAAAAATTAAAATATTCAACATGAAAACAGACACACTATTAAAAAACCCCTAAACGCTATATTTAAAGACTGATGCCGC
This sequence comes from Chamaedrilus cognettii, assembly GCA_034695025.1. Taxonomy (NCBI): domain Eukaryota; kingdom Metazoa; phylum Annelida; class Clitellata; order Enchytraeida; family Enchytraeidae; genus Chamaedrilus; species Chamaedrilus cognettii. The sequence continues at coordinate 10,881 of JAQIWG010005085.1, read as the reverse complement.
AACCCCGCTCAAACCCCCAAAATCCAACATGATCCCGGCCACACCCCCCCTACCCCCCTCCCCTCAGCCCTTTTACTCAGCGAGAGCCGGGAAGCATTCCTCAAAGGACACCACCCTGTACTGCCCACAGCAAACAAGACTTGATACAGGCGCTGGAGACACCACCCTGTATTGCCAACAGCAAACAAGTCTTAATACAGGCGCTGGAGACACCTATCGAGTTCACAGGAAGGGAAGACGTGTGATTAAAGGAACGCTATACACAAGAAAGGCGTTAGGATTTTTAAGAAGAAAACTGGGTTTTGAAGAGTTTCAGAATCGGGCAGCAAAGCACTAGCAAACAAACTAAGGACTAGTTTTTTCAACACAGATCAAATGGTGGTGTTCGGGATTTAGCCTATGCAAAATGCTGAGTTAAATCCTGAACCACTATTCCGTGTTGCAGAAACCAGCCCTAAGAGTAGCAAACAGTATTCCAGTCCGGTTCAGTGCCACAGGGCCAAGCAAAGAATCCTTCTTTCGTCGCCTTCTACAATACGCACGAGGAGCTCTGGGTTGCAGAACTATTCTCCATTTAATTTATTTTGCAGAGACAAGATGAAAGCCTTGGCTATATTGCAACGATGCTTTGCACAAAAAAATTGTGGCTCAGGCAAAAATTTGTCAACGGATCTATTTTTCACCGGTCTAAATATGTTTTTCTGCCAATTAAATTCTGTCAGCCCGTCCCTCCTGGTGCACTAAAATATATTAAATTCATTGCTCCAGATGTTCATCACCACACAACCAAGCAATTGATCTTCTCATGAAAAAGGATCAATAAAAAATTTGCCGAAGGCATTTGCTAAATTGATTTTTTTTCGCTAACTGCATTTTTTTTGGGCCGATTTTTGCGATAGACAGGTCAGGCCCTAAGATGGGGGCATACATCTACTAGAGTGGGGCACTGCCCCCCCCCCAGCCCCTCCTTTCTATCTTGACTAGACTGTCGAGCACGGTCGGTCGGAGCCCTGACGACATAATTCGCCTGACGTGCGCTCCACTGACAAGCGACTTGTATTGAATCACACACACACACCAGCGCTGCAGCAGCGGCGGCGCGCTGCGACAGCGCTTGCATCCATGCATGGAGACTGCTTGCATCTTGCATTCCACAAGGGGACTGCTTGCATGTTGCAGCCCCCACGGGGGTTGCTTGCATCTCGCATTCATGGGGGGTGACTGCTTGCATCTTGCATCCCCACGGGGTTGCTTGCATCTCGCATACATGAAAAGTAATTGCTTGCATCTTGCATCAATGGTACAACTTGAACCTATATCATATATACTTGCTTGCATATAACTGCTTACATCTGGCTCGAATCCACTGAAATAGCAAGATTCTACGCTTGCAAGCCTTGTATCATAAGAGTTGCAATGGGACTGCCTGCATCTGCTGAGACTGCTTGCATCCCCTTGCATCCAAGGGGATCGTGCAAGCCCGAGGGGATTATGCAAGCCAGCGGCATTACATCTCGGCTTGTGTTAAACTCGACCTCAGGCAGCAGACGTCTTAAGAAGAGAAGTGCTCCGATAAAGCCTCTAAGCGTCGCGCATCGGCAAAAATAATTGATAGCCTTACAAGCGCTCAGACCCCACCCCCCCCCCCACAGAACGCTATGTTACAAATCGAAATGGGTTTAACGTGCGCCTCGATGTCCGATGCTATCGCGGAACGCGTAAAAGAAACGGACGCGAAACGGAATGCATGAATAAACGAGAAATCAAGTGGGGTACTAAACGTGGAAAAAATGAATTCACTTGACAAAAATTCATTTACCCTGTTTCATACATGTAGACCTCCTTCAAGGAAAAAATAAATGAAATTAGGGACATTTTTGCAAAGCAATCGATCATGGTCTAACATGAAGAAAATCCGTAAATAAAGCACAGGACCTTGTTCGAGATAGGAGCTTAAGATTACAAAAGTTAAAAGAAGCATCACGCATTAGCACAGGGAACTTTGCATTCGCGTGCACGGTATTCTAGGTATATTGTATTCTAGGTATATATTGTATTCTAGGTATATTGTATTCCAGGTATATTGCTAGCGTCGTGAGCTAAATTTAAGGCCTCGCGCGTCTCGAGCACAGACTTGCCTGTGCATTATTCTAGAAAATATTCCAATAAATTAGGACACCAAAACTTTTTAAAAGACCTAAACAGGCGTAGCGTGACAAGCAGATTTCAATATATCCCATGGACACCTCTGCGTGACACGGACACCCGTCCAGTACAGTGACAGTTAGCCTGGTACCCGACACCGCGCAGGGCAGGGGACGAGTGAGAAACAAATCAGACGTCACCCGTCAGAGGAGGAAACTGAATTACCGCTCACGCGTCCTGTCGTATCACTACACCCAGCCCGAGATGGGATTGCTTCTCTTGTATCGCCAGTATTTGTATATGTGACTTGTGCTGCTGTAATATGTGGCAGCCATCGGGTGCGTGGAGCAAAACAGCAAACAAAACTTCACTAACCTCCTGTAAAAGCCAACAAATCACATCCAAAATTACATGCAATCCCACAAATCTGACCCAAAAGCATCAGAATCCCACTCAAAATAACACCCAAATTCACAAATCCAGCCCAAAACCATACAGTTCCACTCACACTCCAAAACCCCATCCGAAAGCTCCAAATCCTACTTAAAACAAAAGCAAATCTCGCTCGGCAACTGTATGTAAATAAAGGCTAGGACTATAACAAATCCCTGAAAAACCACCTTTCCACTTCATTTCCTTTATGGGTGCTTCAACCTTCTTCGTTTTCAGCACCACATACCATCAAATTATAAATTGATTACACCAATCTGCATCGCGTCGTAGACAAATCTGCATAAGGATTAGCTTCAAACGGCGAACGGCAAGCAAATCTATAACAGAATATTGGCCCCAAGTCTTTTTCTAAGCTCAGCCAGCATCAATGCCCTCTCCTAGGATTTTCATATACTCTATCCTTCCCTATATATGGAAGTTAATTGAAACTTTGCATGTGGTGGAGCCAGTCCATCATCCACGCGTCACATTTCCATACGACCTTAATTGTCAGCGGCTTGATGGCGGGCAAGCGCATATGACCGAGCCAAGATTGAACGGCTGACCAGCACAAAATGGAACGTCTCAGCAGCTATGCACGGCCGCAGAGACTTGGAGAGTTTTAGGCGAAGCAAACCCACCCCCTCCCCTGCCCCAAAGTTTTGAAATAATTAGTTCTTATGCTTTCAAGACATACCGATAGTAAAAAAAATTTTTAACCCCCCACTCTCCAAGACATTTGTGAACCTCTCAAAAAAAATGCCAAACCCCCACCCCATCAAAAAAAATTGTTAGCAGGTGGATCAATTAATTGTAAAACTGAGAGGCCAAATATCTGATGACGTGCATACTCATTAGAGTAGTCATTACCCATCCTCAGCATGAGACCGCGCTACAGTTAATTAATACAAGAATGGAATTTGTGACCCAGCAATCAAAACACACAACTCACTAACTCTGAGCCACAGACTCTGCAACATTGAACTTTAGAAGTGCAGTAGTTTGTACAGAGCTGTTTGCTGAGAAGACTGACCCGTTAGTATAAGCCTAGTTAGTAGATCAATCGGCAGGGGCGCCGCTTAGCATTAAAACGTTATTGAACAGGCAAGTGTCAACGATTGCAAGGTTCTTTGCGGTTTGCGCCGAGTGAAAGCACAAAAAACGAAAAATTCCAGCTGAGGTTTGTTGATTTGCTGCGTCACGGGACAGCAGCACATTAGGTCCAGCCCAGCGCCAAACAAGATAAAAAATATAAAAAGTTGCTCGCATGCGCGATTCTAAGATTAAATTCTAAATGTCAAGTCAAAGTACTACGGATTAACAACCTGAATAAAAGACTAAGTTCTGTTTAACCCAACATGAGAACAATACTAAGCTCAAATGCACACAGTGCGCAGTAGAGTGGTGGTGGTTGCTTAGAGAGAGTTAAGGACCGTGTGCACATGTAGCAACGAAGACTATTACAGTCCGGTTCTGTGCGAAGGGCTACACACAGAACCGCTCCCCCTTCTTTAGTCACCTTCTACGACTCGCTCGGCCGCCCTGTGCTGCAAGCCAATTCTTTTTTTTCCCGGCCTGCATGAGTTCAAATTAACTAAAGAAAAACTGAAGATTGAGTGTTAAAAATGAATTCAAAATGAACAAATACGCAACGACTGTTAAAAATGGTCTCAAATCATCATATTACTCAGCCCCATACATACAACAAAAACTCCCCAGGCTCCAGCATGCATTTCATTCTTTAGCTCTGACCTTTATTGGAAATATTCTCCGTTTGGATATGATAGAAGGATGTATCAAAAGGGCATCTCCGATCTAACGAGACAGGGTTACAACCAACGATAAAGCATCGAGTAATCATGCACGGACGTCCATATCTGCGGCTTTCAGGGGGAACCGCGGGGGTCACAGCCTCCCCTGCGTATTGAAAATTATCTTTTAAATATAGAGCGCAATAAATAGATCCCGATGATGTTTTTGGATGCCGAAACGAAGCATTAGTTCACTGTCCAACAATTATTATCAATCTTCACTAATTCACTACCAAAGTTCGGTATACAAATTATATCTGGATGTTTTTATCAGTCTGATTCAGTGAACTGTTCAGTACCGAAAAGTTCAGAACAGAACAGTTCAGTACCGAACAGTTCAGAACAGAACAGTTCAGTACCGAACAGTTCAGAATAGAACAGTTCAGAACAGAACAGTTCAGTGCCAAACAGACAGAACAGAACGCCACGACAGTCAATGTGCCCAATTGACCGAGACAGAAACTTTCCAACTCCCCAATCAACAGAATGTTTCCAGACAACTTGTTTCTCCCCTCCCGCCTGTCAAACCCTTCTAGATCGGCCATTGGTCAGCAAAGAAGCATCACATGGGGGTCCAAAATAAGCGTTAAAACATGCACCCGAAACGAGACATTATTTCGTTACCAATATCACGTTCAAATAGACTCTTAAATATAGACCGTGTCTATCGATTCAAGGGTTCAAGCGTGTGTTTGGGTTTATAGGGGTCGACATGCTTAAGAAGTTAAGTGGTACAGTGTATTAGATCATGTGTCACAGTGTCTACAGGAAACTACTCAGTCATCAATCGACAAAATTCTGTCAACTGTTAATGAAAAATAATTTTTGACGCTTTTCGGATTTTTGCGATCAGCAGATCAAGGCCTGCGGACCGCCGTGTACTAGTAGTATTGGAAATCGATCGATTGCGATCTCTCTCAGAACGAATAAAGCATCATCGTTCGACCGTCCTACTCGATAGCTACGATACACATAAACCCTCCACGCAGCGCGCATGCGCAGTCAATTCCATAATATCAATATCAAATATCTCGCAGCGCGCAGCGCGCAGCGCGCGCACACTGATTTCTGATGACGTCACACATCACGCACACCCCTTTGAAACTCAATTAAACTGGGATTTCTGATCAAACTCAAATTCAAGCTAAAAACGCATCTCTTGAAAATCACTTCCTGTGCGTAGTCTGCTGCACTTCTCCCGTACGATTCAAGCAAACGATGCGTCTTCAATCACTGTTTACGTGTCATATTTTTGGTGCGTTAGAAGTGTACGGTGGTGGTACAATAAAACGAGTCATAAAAAAATTCAACTACTAATACGAAATCGTTGACTGAAGAGTTGAAATGGATAATCGATCAACGTTCAAGATCCAAGACCATTTAAACCAATCGCATCGCGTGAAATAGATCTAGATTCAAAATCTCGCTGCTCCGATTGGTCGAATGACACAATGATCAAGACTTGGATCCAATTTTCAACTCCCCATTGAACAACTGAGGCTTGACCTCTTGATTCGAGATCAAACTGTCATCTCATCCTATCTGAAAATGTTTAGTGTAGGGCCAAGTTTTCACCTGAATGAAGACTAAGGACTTAATAAAGTCGCAAACACTGAAAAAAGTCACACTGGAAAGAGTCAACTTTATCCCTCGCATACTAATTGCCACTTGGATGTACCAAAATCCGAAATATAAAACTTCTATTCATAAAATAGCTGTAAACAATTATTGGCAAGAGGTCACCCAGAACAGAGTTCAATAAGATGCAGATTGTTGATTCCAACACACTCCCACACGGCAGCACTTTCATTCATCACACAATCCATGCAGACCTCCAAGCAGCTCATCTATTTGTGGAGCAAGTAATCTGTGGGATAACGTGACCACCTCCCGACCCCCCCATTCCACCAAGAGAATAAGCTAGTTGAGCGACAATATGGAAAAAACAAGCCAAACTTCTGAAGGAAAGTAGATGATATATATCAAATGATAGGAAGGTCAGATTCGAAGAAAAAAATCTACGTAAATTGCAAGAGAATTTTTGAGGACTCATCAATCAGAATATTTCAACCTTTGCAAAAATTAAAATATTCAACATGAAAACAGACACACTATTAAAAAACCCCTAAACGCTATATTTAAAGACTGATGCCGCAACCCCGCTCAAACCCCCAAAATCCAACATGATCCCGGCCACACCCCCCCTACCCCCCTCCCCTCAGCCCTTTTACTCAGCGAGAGCCGGGAAGCATTCCTCAAAGGACACCACCCTGTACTGCCCACAGCAAACAAGACTTGATACAGGCGCTGGAGACACCACCCTGTATTGCCAACAGCAAACAAGTCTTAATACAGGCGCTGGAGACACCTATCGAGTTCACAGGAAGGGAAGACGTGTGATTAAAGGAACGCTATACACAAGAAAGGCGTTAGGATTTTTAAGAAGAAAACTGGGTTTTGAAGAGTTTCAGAATCGGGCAGCAAAGCACTAGCAAACAAACTAAGGACTAGTTTTTTCAACACAGATCAAATGGTGGTGTTCGGGATTTAGCCTATGCAAAATGCTGAGTTAAATCCTGAACCACTATTCCGTGTTGCAGAAACCAGCCCTAAGAGTAGCAAACAGTATTCCAGTCCGGTTCAGTGCCACAGGGCCAAGCAAAGAATCCTTCTTTCGTCGCCTTCTACAATACGCACGAGGAGCTCTGGGTTGCAGAACTATTCTCCATTTAATTTATTTTGCAGAGACAAGATGAAAGCCTTGGCTATATTGCAACGATGCTTTGCACAAAAAAATTGTGGCTCAGGCAAAAATTTGTCAACGGATCTATTTTTCACCGGTCTAAATATGTTTTTCTGCCAATTAAATTCTGTCAGCCCGTCCCTCCTGGTGCACTAAAATATATTAAATTCATTGCTCCAGATGTTCATCACCACACAACCAAGCAATTGATCTTCTCATGAAAAAGGATCAATAAAAAATTTGCCGAAGGCATTTGCTAAATTGATTTTTTTTCGCTAACTGCATTTTTTTTGGGCCGATTTTTGCGATAGACAGGTCAGGCCCTAAGATGGGGGCATACATCTACTAGAGTGGGGCACTGCCCCCCCCCCAGCCCCTCCTTTCTATCTTGACTAGACTGTCGAGCACGGTCGGTCGGAGCCCTGACGACATAATTCGCCTGACGTGCGCTCCACTGACAAGCGACTTGTATTGAATCACACACACACACCAGCGCTGCAGCAGCGGCGGCGCGCTGCGACAGCGCTTGCATCCATGCATGGAGACTGCTTGCATCTTGCATTCCACAAGGGGACTGCTTGCATGTTGCAGCCCCCACGGGGGTTGCTTGCATCTCGCATTCATGGGGGGTGACTGCTTGCATCTTGCATCCCCACGGGGTTGCTTGCATCTCGCATACATGAAAAGTAATTGCTTGCATCTTGCATCAATGGTACAACTTGAACCTATATCATATATACTTGCTTGCATATAACTGCTTACATCTGGCTCGAATCCACTGAAATAGCAAGATTCTACGCTTGCAAGCCTTGTATCATAAGAGTTGCAATGGGACTGCCTGCATCTGCTGAGACTGCTTGCATCCCCTTGCATCCAAGGGGATCGTGCAAGCCCGAGGGGATTATGCAAGCCAGCGGCATTACATCTCGGCTTGTGTTAAACTCGACCTCAGGCAGCAGACGTCTTAAGAAGAGAAGTGCTCCGATAAAGCCTCTAAGCGTCGCGCATCGGCAAAAATAATTGATAGCCTTACAAGCGCTCAGACCCCACCCCCCCCCCCACAGAACGCTATGTTACAAATCGAAATGGGTTTAACGTGCGCCTCGATGTCCGATGCTATCGCGGAACGCGTAAAAGAAACGGACGCGAAACGGAATGCATGAATAAACGAGAAATCAAGTGGGGTACTAAACGTGGAAAAAATGAATTCACTTGACAAAAATTCATTTACCCTGTTTCATACATGTAGACCTCCTTCAAGGAAAAAATAAATGAAATTAGGGACATTTTTGCAAAGCAATCGATCATGGTCTAACATGAAGAAAATCCGTAAATAAAGCACAGGACCTTGTTCGAGATAGGAGCTTAAGATTACAAAAGTTAAAAGAAGCATCACGCATTAGCACAGGGAACTTTGCATTCGCGTGCACGGTATTCTAGGTATATTGTATTCTAGGTATATATTGTATTCTAGGTATATTGTATTCCAGGTATATTGCTAGCGTCGTGAGCTAAATTTAAGGCCTCGCGCGTCTCGAGCACAGACTTGCCTGTGCATTATTCTAGAAAATATTCCAATAAATTAGGACACCAAAACTTTTTAAAAGACCTAAACAGGCGTAGCGTGACAAGCAGATTTCAATATATCCCATGGACACCTCTGCGTGACACGGACACCCGTCCAGTACAGTGACAGTTAGCCTGGTACCCGACACCGCGCAGGGCAGGGGACGAGTGAGAAACAAATCAGACGTCACCCGTCAGAGGAGGAAACTGAATTACCGCTCACGCGTCCTGTCGTATCACTACACCCAGCCCGAGATGGGATTGCTTCTCTTGTATCGCCAGTATTTGTATATGTGACTTGTGCTGCTGTAATATGTGGCAGCCATCGGGTGCGTGGAGCAAAACAGCAAACAAAACTTCACTAACCTCCTGTAAAAGCCAACAAATCACATCCAAAATTACATGCAATCCCACAAATCTGACCCAAAAGCATCAGAATCCCACTCAAAATAACACCCAAATTCACAAATCCAGCCCAAAACCATACAGTTCCACTCACACTCCAAAACCCCATCCGAAAGCTCCAAATCCTACTTAAAACAAAAGCAAATCTCGCTCGGCAACTGTATGTAAATAAAGGCTAGGACTATAACAAATCCCTGAAAAACCACCTTTCCACTTCATTTCCTTTATGGGTGCTTCAACCTTCTTCGTTTTCAGCACCACATACCATCAAATTATAAATTGATTACACCAATCTGCATCGCGTCGTAGACAAATCTGCATAAGGATTAGCTTCAAACGGCGAACGGCAAGCAAATCTATAACAGAATATTGGCCCCAAGTCTTTTTCTAAGCTCAGCCAGCATCAATGCCCTCTCCTAGGATTTTCATATACTCTATCCTTCCCTATATATGGAAGTTAATTGAAACTTTGCATGTGGTGGAGCCAGTCCATCATCCACGCGTCACATTTCCATACGACCTTAATTGTCAGCGGCTTGATGGCGGGCAAGCGCATATGACCGAGCCAAGATTGAACGGCTGACCAGCACAAAATGGAACGTCTCAGCAGCTATGCACGGCCGCAGAGACTTGGAGAGTTTTAGGCGAAGCAAACCCACCCCCTCCCCTGCCCCAAAGTTTTGAAATAATTAGTTCTTATGCTTTCAAGACATACCGATAGTAAAAAAAATTTTTAACCCCCCACTCTCCAAGACATTTGTGAACCTCTCAAAAAAAATGCCAAACCCCCACCCCATCAAAAAAAATTGTTAGCAGGTGGATCAATTAATTGTAAAACTGAGAGGCCAAATATCTGATGACGTGCATACTCATTAGAGTAGTCATTACCCATCCTCAGCATGAGACCGCGCTACAGTTAATTAATACAAGAATGGAATTTGTGACCCAGCAATCAAAACACACAACTCACTCATCGAACAGAACACACCAACAAGGACAATAAAAGCTGTCTTTCTTAGAAAATAGTCTGTATTATTATCGTCCAGGGTACAGGTTTTTACAGCCGGATGCCCTTCCTGACGCCAACCAAATAAATAATTATCTGGCACGGGGTTAGCAGCTAGCGACACTCTGACCTTAACAGCTTTGCTGAAGGGCCTTTCTAGATTTACAGTAGTCCAAATTCTTTGTGGTAGACTGGTGGATGTCCTTCGCTCCAGATGCTGCAAACGATTCATCGCTCCAAGCTGTGTGAGGAGCGAGCTGCCACTAGTCGGATTTAATTAGAGCCTGAGAGTGAATTAGGAGAAATCCAATTAGTCCAGGTGACGATGGGAGACCATTAGTCAAAACTTTGCTTTCTTCTATCTGCTAGTTTATCAGAAGAATGTATCTTTAAGAAAATGCTATTCCAACATCGGTGTGTTATTTCAAACATACTGCAGATCTTTATTCGGACAGCAATGAACCCGAATATTTATTAGCCACTTCAGCTGAAGAAATAAACTAAACTATGGTCATTGAATAAATGAAACAAAGAACTTTTAAATACCGCTGCTATCCAAATAATAATAATATTCATAATTATAAATACAGGCCAACTTATAGAGCGAAATGCCATGGAATCAACTGCTTCTAGGGCGCTTTACAGTTCCATTTGCAGTATCCTAATGGTGAAATTACACCTTTCGGTCAAAACGAAGGAAGCCTTCAAAACGAAGGAAGTCTTGTCGTTAAGAATCATGACGTCATGTCGGCTGGACGAGTTCTATAGTAATC
>JAQIWG010005084.1:0-15030 GCA_034695025.1 Chamaedrilus cognettii | reverse complement strand
TTCCCCCCCCCCCCCCCCCCCCCGTCACCAAACGTCACCAGACCTCCAACCTCCGCCCCCCCTCTCCCAATGCATGGTGACATAATCAATGGATGATCCCACAGAAAACGCATCCTGCTTTGCTAATCCTCTAATCGGCTTAAAAATCTATTTTCATGTAAAGTATAGGGGTTTTATATTGTTCTTACTAGGTTTGGTCTATGCTTGATTAATAAATTGATTGTCTTATTCTTTTGAATTGTTTGTAGAAATTGAGAACTAGCTTCACTTTTTTATAGAGACTACAAACGCTTTCGAAGTACAGGTATTTTATTAGTATCGTATTTTATTTATCGTCATCGTAAAACTTTAGGTAGATCTCTTAGCTTCGTTAACAGACTCCTTTATTTGTTTCCTTGTCGGTTTTCTTCCTTTCGTATCCTGTTTCCCTCGGTTTATATACCTTCTATGAGGTATATCCGAGGTCCACAGAATACAGGTCACTCCAATCAAAGCAGGCAATCGAGTACAATCAGAACAAACTCAGAACAAATTAATCCTAAAGTAAAGGCATACAATCAGACTAAAATCAGAACAAACTCAGAACAAAACCTATAAATTACTCAGATCAAACACAGAACAAACTTCCTGCCCTCTGATTGGTTGGATTACTCCAAAAAAACTTCCTACCCTCTGATTGGTTGGATACTCAGAACAAAACAATTAACCACTGTCGGCGTAGTCTTATCTCCTGCCCTCTCCGTATATGATAATCCTAATACTACACATGCATGTAGGATTGTAAATGATTGTTTAAGCTAGCCTATGTCTTGTTTTTCTTGAAATTTTAAGTGCAGGCTATTGAGCAGTGTATTGGGTTCATCGTAATTATAATATAGATCCTCTATATAGGCTTCTCTGATTAGGTCTGAGGTCTACCCTTAGGTCTAATTAATTAATGAACAAATACATTTCTTATGGAAACCATGTCAGTGCCACTAGCGCCACTTTGGTCTCCATTTCGAAGTAGTTATTGATAGGTTATTTTATACATTAAATTGATTTTTAAATCGGTACTGTATGCTGAAATAAAATCGCATACACGTACAATGCATAGATAAAATAGCATAGCTACCCATTGTTGTTACCTGTCCGGCAATCGCATAGGCTGTCAATAATTAGGTTATTGTTACCTGTAGCAGTGGATTGGCGGGTCCGAGATCTATTGCTGCAAAGGTTGCGCTCGAGAAAGATCGCAGAAATCAGATTCTGCCACGCAGCCTACAGACACAGCGCTGCACGACACAGCCCACGCAGGGCCGGTGTGGAATAATTATGCTAATGATTCCAACCGTGAAGCAATCACCTATATTTGCTGCTGACCCGGAGAATAACACTACACCGGGTCTAGCATGCAGCTTAGTTTCGCTTTTGGAATAGGCAACTATTTTAGTGGGCGTAGCCGCAGCAATTATATGATATACGAGCAGCAGGGCCGTAGCCTGACCGTTCTCTGCGGGGGGAGGGGGAAGAATTTTAGCAGGGGGGAGGCAGACATTTGTGCGCTCTGCTCACTGCACATTAAGGGGGGCAAAGGCTTAATTTTCACAAAGAGCAAGAGGACAAGCCATAAACCAATAGTAACTTTTTTGGGAGCAGGGGGGAGCAGAGACTCCAGCAGCGGGAGATATACCCCCCTGCCCCCCTCCCACGCTACGCCCCTGACGAGCAGCTAGCTAAATGCACACCTCGCACACTTCAGCTGGCAAGTCGAAGGCCTTATCCAAAACCAAAACTGTTTCAGCTGCAAAATCAGCATTATGGGAAACTTTGACCAGTAAACTGACTGGTTTGATCGGAGTTTCGCATAATGTTGATTCTGCAGCTGAAACCGTTTTGATTTTGGATAAGGACTTCGGTCTTAGGTCTAAGGATAGGATGGATAAGGAATTGGATAAGGACCAAACCAGTCAGTTCTAAATCAACCGAACACTAGCTTAACCGTAAGCGAATGATAACAAATGTTAACCAACCCAACCAACACCGGCCAACGAATCAACGATTTTTGCATCTGGTCGCGATTCTGTAAGGCCTAGGCCATACACAAAAAAACGCAACCACACCGTCTACAGACGCCAGATTTCAAGGGTCGCGGTGTCGCTATAATTGCATTACATGTAAGCTTTGTTAGTGCGCTCTTGGCTGTGAAACCAGAAAATGAAGACCCTGGCGCCTCGTGACGACAAAACGCCTGAATCCTGGCGTGTGGACGCCAGGATATAGCTTAACAAAAGCCCTACAACACACTACACAACACTTTTTTGTTAGGTTTAATACAACTTCAATCATGTCGTTGATCGGATCTATCAAACTTGACACCAGCCTTCAGAACCCTCAGCATGTTACCGAACTGTCCAGTGGTCAGTTTGTTGTGTCACGTGGGCAGGGCACGCACCGAGTGTGTGTAGTGGACACGACTGGACACATTGTCCACTCGTACGGCGGACCTCCAGGCTTGTCCACTGGTCAGTTGAACGCACCATAGGCCTACAGTCTAGCGGTGGATGCACACGGCTATGTGTTCGTCGCTGATTGCGGCACCAACAGAGTTTAGTTGTTGAGTCCGACTCAGACTCATCTCGGTGACGTCACTACACCCGGACATCAGCTGCACAGACCATTCGCTCTGCATCTCGATGAACTCAACGGTCGTCTGTATGCCGGAGAATGGAATGATCCCGGCAGTGTACTTGTGCTCTCGGTGCATCATCACATCTGAACAAAATCTCATCACCAGCCTCTCGGCCGACAGAGAACTCTGAGAAACTTCTTGGCGTATATCTCTAGCTTAACCAATAGGACTGCGGCAGTGTTCACTGTTCTGTGGCTCAGGAAGTCGTCATGACATCGTATCACTTTTGAAAGTCAAGAATTAGTTGGTACTTGTATTTTTCACAAAGCAGAAACAGGTAAAACATTAAATTATAGCTGCATGTTATTTTGGCGGGTTTGCTCATCAGAACTTCACTGTACGCAATTTAGCGTGTTTGGGGACTGACCTCGTAAATGGCATAAATGGCTTCTGCAGTGTTATTTTCTCGCATGTCATTTAGTTTAATCAATTTCGTTAAATTTTCCAAAATTTCGCACACGAAATTTTCACGCAAAAATTTCATGGTTTACAGTAATTACTTTGTCGCAATATATCGCAAAGCAACTATCTGCGATTAGGCGCTACAAATTTTAAAAGTTCGTTATCAATCTGAATGATTGAGTTGGATACTGAGCAGCGAATGGTAAAGCAGCTAATTGCTAGAGTTGCATTATAGTCCGTCACTTACATTTCACTTCTGTCCTTTTATATAGTCGGTCACTTTATTTAGTCGATTACATGGCGAAGATGCAGAAATGCAGTTGTCATTGTTCAGCGATAATTCACTGAAATTGAGGTTTCGAGGCTTCGTTTGTGCTTTGTAGCAAAAGTGCATAAATACGTTGTCGACATAGCGGCTTTAGGCGAATAAATATATGACATATCCTACACGAGCTCGAACGGTTGCATCAAAGCGACGCGAGCAGTGTTGTCTGCAAGACGCGCTGAGCTGGGACCGCCGCCAAACAACAGCGGATGCCGCAACTTGTCTTATTAGCCAACCAACGTTACTTTGCTCTGATTTCTAGCATAAATTCATTAATCCATCGGTTGCTATAATATACTCTACAGGTTTGATGAAAAGTAATTGGTCTTCTCGCGCAAGTGGAGCCAGAATGACGTCATTTTGACGTCAATAACAAGGAAGGGTGACGCAAACGCGAATGTTACAGGCATCGTGCGAGCTACTAATTTAAAATTTCAAACACTTATAACCGACATAATTGGATTTAATTCCAAGAATTATGCATAAATGTATCTATTAAAATTTCGGAGTTATAATGGTGCCCGCACACCTTTCAGTTAAAACAAAGGAAGTTCACCGTGGCGTTCGTTTGGCCGAATAGGCGCGAGACCGCTAGGTGTGCGCGCTGTCGATCAAACGAACGGCAGCCGCCGTCGTTAAGGTCACTGTGACCCTAACAAAAAGAATGCTGCTCGTCGTTAAGGATCACGCGTCTAGACAAACGACCGCAAGCAGTCGGTGGCTCGACGAGTTCTCTGCAGGTTATTGTCCTTAACGACAAAACTGCATTCCTCTTGACCGAAAGATGTGCCGGCGCTTTAAGCCTTCAAAGTCGGATCAATACTTTCGGCCCACGCTGTAATATATATAATACCATTAAGCCAATTTCATAAAGATAAATATAGATAGGCCTAACAGGCTGCAGCGCACCTCGCCCAGATCAGGACTGAACATCTCGACTGCATATCCTGTCACGGGCGAGGCTCCATGATTGGAGCTGGGGCGCCACGCGAGCCTCATGCCCCCCTCGCTCGGCTCACTGGCCGAGGGGCGCGCGGGGGCGCCCGGAAACGTCGTCGTCTGGGGGGTGCGGCGGAACAGGATGGAGGGGTTAGTGGGGGCCTCCACCTGAAACCAACGGGGCAAACCATAAGCATCAAACAAGTAAAGCTTAGTGCGTTCGTTTTATTCACATTCAACATTCCTAACTCAAAATCAGAGTCGGATTAGAAGGCGGGGGGTTGGGGGGTTTAACTCCCCCCCCAATAAAATTCTGACTCCCCTGGCCACTGTAAAAAAAACTTCGGTACATCATTAGGTCAATATTAAAAAAGCAATAGCGTGTTAAAGAATTAAATCAGGATAACCTTTACTGACACTAATTCTAACCTAAACCAAATATTAATCCCAACCCCAAAATACTTTCATCCATAAAAAAATCAATATAATGTCCGATGCGAGGCTCGAACCTGTAACCTTCTGCTTATGAAGCATGGATATCCACACAGCCATCATGCCGCTTCGATTTGTACAGTTATTGAACGCCTTATATGGGAATGAAAGACAAAAACAACGTTTCTTGTCATTTCTATTTCTAGCCTGCTGTTGTTGTTGTTTTAGCCCCTTGCGGAGAAAAGGTGATGCCCCATTTCACCAGCTGAATGGTAGCTGGTGGTGGTTTTACCGTATCTGGTAGGTATCATAGGAACACCAGGGGCTGAAAATTTGTAACCACCCGTGCCAAAGGGTGCACAAGGTGACTCAAAATCTTTGTTGCGGCCAGGATTCGAATCGACAACTGCCGCACTCGTATTCCGAGACCACTCGGCCACAACGCTTGGTCCTGCCCAATGGTGGCAGCAGGGGCCGGGCTGCCGGGCAGAGTTTGATGTCATGTCCGGGACATTTAGCCTACAATTGTACCAAAGGGCCAGTAAAGATAAATTAGCAGCCGGAAAAGCTCGCCTACCTGCAGGGAGGCGGACCAGTAGGTGTTGCCCGTCTCACTCGACGCCACACAAGTGTAGAGGCCCGAGTCCGTGGACCGCAGGTCTGATCACAGACAAATAAATACTTTTTTTCAAACAGCAGCGCACGGAATGCAATTCCACAAGGTTCTAACTTATATAGAATTATAGTGCAAGCACGCAACAGTTGTACAAGTATGAGCTAGAATCTGCACATTATACCAGTAGACGCACATCTATTAGCTTCTGCTCAATCTCTTGATTAACGTAATGTAGTCTAAAACTGCACTGAATATAATTTTGTTATGATGGTTAGGATCGTCTGCAGACAAATATAGGTACAATGCAGTGTTCACTTAATGCAATGCTATAATTTAATTCAATTTCGCTTATTCACTCGATGCTATAATAATTCAAACTTGAAATTCAGATATTTTAAAAATCAAAGCAGTAAGATATCCCCTGCAAGCCGGGGAACCAAAAATTGGTCTGCAGCCCAGGGCTCCCCGGACGAGTCGTAGAAGGCTACTAAAGAAGGGGGAGCGGTTCTGCGGCGGCTCTCTCACACTGAACTGGACTGTAATAGGCTTTGTGCTACACATGGTCCACGTGTAGCACAAAGACTATTACAGTTCAAATCAGTGTAAGAGAGAAGTCACTACAAATCTTCCCTCCCACCCGAGCAGTAGCATATGGATCGAAAGGGTAGTGAGATTCCTATTTTGGAACGCTAAATACAACCTTATCTTATAAGTATAATATTATATAATAATAATAAAATCCAGATACATAGCAGTGCAAAATCTTAATTTGAATACAAACGATTAAATATTGTACAACTAATATAGGTTATCTACCACAGTTGCTCTCATAATTATTTGGCATTGAAAATTACCAGTAGCCTACGCAGTTCTGATAATAAGTAAATCAGTTACAAAAACATCGTGATAAGATAAAAACACAGTCTAATGCTAAGAATGCTCCTTTTCATAAAGCATCATGTCACTTCATGTATTCCCATTTGCAGCGACTTTTCTCTTGCACGATTTATAAGCACAAGCAGCACTGAGCACCCCCTCTCACACGTTTAAAGTTTACAGACAACACATTTTTTAATCATTTGAACATTTGTTTGATTACTGAGCCGGTTTAGTATACATGTTTGTGGTTACTGTGATCACATATAAACTTTAGTCTATTACATGATAAATAAATGATGACTTTTAACATCCGTTTTCAGCCAAGAAGCTTCAAAATCGTCCCATACTAAATTCATCAATATCTGAAAGAAGTGGCGTGAGTAGTGGTCAATTCTACGGGTAGGAGTCCTGAATGTACTAGATTTGTCAAATCGTGTTTAAGTGTGAAGTTTTTATTTGAAAAAAAGTCAGACATAACATATAAACAGTAACAGAAAGAAAGTAGCAAGAAAGTAACAGCAATCAATAGCAACTTGTGCAACAAATCAGTGTAAATGTGTAATGATAGCATTATGATTTACGAACAGGTAGAACTTAAATAGAAATCTTTCAGAGAAAGCAGACCAAACTCTGTTGACTCGAGCGATGCGATTCATAAGATATGTTATATTTATCACACAGGGATAATAAACCATCCCTTTTCAATATATTAAATAAGACATTAGTCTGAGAGTCACAGTTAATTAAACAGTTTAGACCATCAGGTCAATCTGATATTGCAGCGGCAAGAAGCCACTAACTACTTTATAACACTAACTTTTTATAAACAACTACATAACATTGGCAATGCAAATCTAGTAGATTTACCAAACGTCATCGTCGGCATTGATAACATTGCACATAAACAACCTGAAGTTGGCTCAGCAGAGTAATAAATAACGCCATAGAGTGCAACCCAAGCACAGACCCAGATCAGAATGAAGACCGACGATTGTACACCAAAGGATTCAAGCCGACTTGGATGATTATCAATATTGCACTCAACAACCACATCAATATTCCATGTCTAAGGTATCTAATACACACTTATGGTACAGAACTACCGATAGACATAATATTTATTGCAAAAACAAATCGTCCCTACTAACCTGTTTTCGCATTGAGGGATTTATAGGGATTTATTGGAAGGCGCGGAGATATTTGAAACAGATGTTTCGAAAAATATCTATCGAAACAAGATCACCGGACTGCCGTGAGCTGTTGATTAATCAATACGCTTGCATCGTAGCATTTGATTGATCGAAGGTCTTGAGTTGTCGATGATATAAGAAAAAGTAGAAAAACTTTATACACAGAATGCAGTCAACACTATAAGATCTTGTATATATTCTAGCGTATAGGTTTATATATGTATCCAAATTTTTTGGAGGATCATGGTGATCCAGAAAAGTTACCTAGTAATTTTCATGCAAAGCTCTGATCCCCAACCTTAAACTGTTAAAATCTTCAGCAAATTTAAAAACATTGTACAAGTTCTATCATTCTAGTGTGGAAGTAAGAGCCAGAGTGACTTTTGGCAGATCATTATATTGGAATAAATATACTAGAATTTTGAATGATATGAAGTGCAGCTTTAATGCATTGGTTTCTCATGCATTATAGTGAAGAAAATTATGAAAAGGCTTCAAAATAGCGCCATGACAGACAGACTCGTCGAGGCTCGCTGCGTGTCGAGGTGAAAGCTGGAGTAGATGTTTTGCTAAGCAAAGTCATAAAATCGTCGAGTCGTAAAGTTGTCAAGTCACAGTCGCAAAGTGGCAGTCGCAAAGTCGCTCCGTCTCTCATACGGAGGATGGGAGACGAGAAGCAGAAATCAGGACGAGGATAGGAATGGGAAAAGATGCTTTTAGCAAAAGAAAGGACCTGTTGATAAAATGGTTCAGCAAGAAAGTGAAAAGAGGATTGTGAAGGCGGTGGTTTGGTCTGTGGCACTATACTGCGCGGAAACTTGGACGCTCATGACTGAGGACGTACGAAGAATAGAAGGATTTGAATGTGGGTGTGGAGAAGAATGGAGAAAATTAGCTGGACAGAGAAGATAACAAATGAAGAAGTGTTGAGGAGAGTGGGAGAAACAAGGACTATGATGAAGGTGATAATGAGAAGAAAGAAAAACTGGATGGGACATGTAATGAGAGTCCAGGGTTTGCTGAGAGATATGATGGGGGGAAGAATGGAGGGAAAGAGAGGACCGGGAAGGCCACGGATCGGGATGATACGACCTGCATGGGAAGGAATTGTATGCAGAGATAAAGAGAAGGGCCAAAGATCGGCTAGGGTGGAATGTTTGGACACCAAGGACCTGTCATGTGGCTGAACACTGAAGAGAGAGAGAGAAGAGATAATAGGCCTGTAGAGCTACAAGTAATGTAAAGTAGTACACTGTGCAATCGACTTTCAAACGATTAGATTTCAATATGATATAGTTGGTCTAGCAGGCTATATTAATAAATTAACTACAGATTAGAAACAGTTGAGTCTCATGCCGAGGTGAAAAAACAACCATTTGGCCAATGGTTGATTTTTGTCTCTTAATCCTTAATGAAATAACAAACAATTTAACATTGTTTAGTGCTTTGACCCTTGTTCCATATTAATCTCTAAGGTTGACGAAAGCGACGGACGACACTGAGTAACCCACTCAAAATTGCTGAAATAAGTTTGCACACACTCTCAGCAGCAATCTGTATAACTTGTCGTAAGAACGACAGCTTCGTGATCGAGTTCTCTGCGTTATAACTTGCACATGACACTTGACAGGAGGCAAGTTGATTTTCGTTCGGTAAATATTTTTTATTTTGCATGATTTCATTCAAAAGTTCCATTTCATTCAGGCTTTCAACAAGTGGGTTGACGTCGTCGGGAAATCCGAGCGAGCGGACAGACGCTTCAACTTGGTAGAAGGACCAACAAATGTCAATAGCGCGACACGAAAACGCCACATCATCCATATCACGTGTCCCTATCCCTGGCATGCATTTTTCTGTCATCCCCTTGATGTAAGCCTCAGATTCCCCGTGCTTCGAAGCATAAAACGAACGAATGCGAAGTGCAAACTCTCTTAGGAATTTTTCCAGATGTGACAAAGGTACACAATGATTAGGCAAAAAATAGGTTGGAACGTAATATTGATAGCGAAATTTGACAAGGCACAAGACGATCTTCTGTAAGAAAATATCCACAGCCTTAACAGTAACTCCTTTGTAGTTTTCAAACCAGAAAGAGTACCGTTTCTTCCTATCTCTAGCGTCTGCCTCGAGGCAGTATAATGTGGACGTCTTTAACACATGAGAAGTAATCTCACGTCTGCAGATGGTCATCAAATGCTTTGCTACCATAAAGGCCGCCCGCACTACCGCCGAGGAGTTACGGATGACGTTGCTCTCAGCTCGAGCAAAGGATATACGTGCGTATGACTCAGAAGCCGGAATCCAAGAAGTGATTTTCTGCGGCAAACTAAACACAACGTTAACGGGCTCTGAACGAAGGATCCAGCCAACAGTGTTCCTTGCATCTTCAGGCCATAGACTGGAAAGTTCAATAGAAGGTACTAGGTCAACTGAGATCGAGTAAAACACATGATATCCGTTGACAGGTTTGTTGACGATTAAAGACAAAGTCACGCAGACACGATCTGATTTGCAGCTGAACAATTCGCGATCCGTTAAAATATCCAATTCAAACAAATTTTCGTCTTTCCAGAAGCTAGGATTTCTCAGAACTTTCTTCCTGATCTTTTTAAAATGTAATCGAAGCTTGGATGTTATCAAACAGTTTGCATTGTCAAATAAATTATCAGCATTATATTTCTGTTGGACATCCGCGCTTCTCTTCAGTAAAACGTATCCCGTGGAACACACAGGTGAACTAGCAACTTCACAGTATCGTGAGAATGCTGTAAGAAGAATATTAAAATCAAATTCGTCTCCAGGTCCAACTCTAGTTCCTTCGTAAGCACTGCCGACAGGAATTACTCGAGCTCGCAAGTTTGGATCAACTGAACCCATTTCAGAAATCAGGTGCTCCACGAATCTATGCAGATGTTTAGAAACAACGACCGCTGCTGGACGTCGATATGCGAACTGAAACGAGGTCCAAATAAGTGCATGAATAGGCATACTCGATGAATTATTTTCATCGACAAAATTCTCTAAAGAGACTTCGGAACGACTATCATCTCTCACTGTTGACGCATAGCTGACAGCTTCTATACCATGACCTGCGTATCGCACATGGGTTGCTAGTTTAGTCTGCCTCCTAGAAAACAAATCTTGTGTTGATTTCACTAAAAGATCAAGCTGTTTTTGACTCTTTTGGTAATTCTTATGCGCTTCTAGAAGTTCAGTGGGCGAATCACCATAAATATCGATTGCTGATATATCGGCTCCGTGGTTTACGATCCATTCGTAAATCTTCTCGTGCTTGAACACAGCATAGTGCAACGGCGTCCGATCGAATCTATCCTTCGCATTCGCGTCGCTCGCTGCAAACAGGTCATTGCTAAAACGACCGCTGGTAACTGTAGGCACTAATCCGTCTCCAAGTCTACTTGGAGACGGATTCTCTTCAGTTGGAAGTCTACTTCCACAAATCATTACGCTGTAATGCATGGCCGTCCTGCCGTAATGATCCACGCATTGGGTCACACTTTGCATGTAGGGCAGCAGATCTGTAAGTATCAATGCTGTTTCAGATTTTACGTTCTTTAGATTAGCAAACGACATTCTCATGTTGTCTAGAATTAAACTCAGGTGGAGAAAGGTACGACCACGCTTGTCGCGCAGGTCGCTATGTTTGCGAGCAATTGTCAGAAGGAGCTTATAGCCATCGGCTTCTTCGTCTCTAGGACAATGCTGGAAATGTTGATTTAGGCCGGTGCATGCCCTAAGCATTCGCTGGTACCAGTGGTCGAGAATACTCTCTTTAAACTGCTTCTCAACCATTCCCGTTTTAAACATGTTAGATCTGCATCACTTTTGAAGCTTTTCCGCTTTTGCATCGCAGCATCCCTGGCAGCCCCTATGCTGCTCGTTATTGGCGTATTTTGCGTGACCATACGTCGGCAGTCTGCTCAGGTAATGTATTCAAATGCAGTGCTGTGACTTGAATCCCTCGTTCCCGTATCGCTGGAAATCAATATCCTCGCCATTGGCAGAAATTTGCTTTCTAATGCTTCGTGCAACGGTGTTTTACCACTTCTGTCTCTTGCATTCGCTACTGCACCTTCTGACAATAAATACTCCGTCATTTCTACTGAAACATTTCTTACTGAATAGTGCAGGGCGGTTCTGCCACTGTGACTCTGAGAGTTGATGTTCAAACCACAGTTTATGAGCGTTTCTATTATTTTAATTCTGTCCTCATTCGATCCTCCAAACTGTCCGATTCTATTCCGAGCTGCCAGATGCAACGCGTTGCGACCTCGGCTGCTACAAACTGTTGCATCACATCCAGCTTCAAGACACAGGTGGACAACATGATACGCTCCACGTATTGCGGCTTGCAGCAGAATGTCTTCGTTTCGAGAGTTGATATAAAGAATTTTACAAAGTTGCTCCTGCAGAAACAAGTATTCGTCACCAGGAATGGTGCATGTAGGCTTGGCTGTTGAATATTTGGCAACTCTCTGCAGAGTCAGCTCAGCATGCAACTTCCCCAATTGCAAATCCCGAACTTTACATCCATGGCCATTTTCAACACTACTAATTGCTTTACATGCAGACATACCGCTCGGGAATAGGTGTGACATTGTCCAAGCTATCAACACACTAGCAAACTCAAAATTGCCATACAAAATGGCAGTCCGCAGCGGGTTTAGTCCGCAACAATTTTTGATCTCAATATTCGCGCCATGCTCGAGCAATACCCTAGCGACCTCGACGTGACCTCGTCTGGCAGCAATCAACAGCGGAGTTTCTAACTCTGAATTTCTAGCGTCGACAGAACAGTACCTGTAGTCAATAGGGTTGTGGTAGCTCAGCAGAAGGCCGGCGATTTCAAAGCGGTTGAATTCGGCAGCAAAATGCAGGGGCATATAATCGTACCAGACCTGCATCGCGACTGCGCCGTTGCGAACTAAAGCGTCAGCGATATCCGTATGACCTGCAATAATGGCGAGCACCATAGCGGTAAAATGTGATTTATTGAATGCATTAAGTACCGACATCTTCTCCTGCTCAAACTTTTCTTGTTCCGACTCCTCCGCGCCGTTCAACAATGGTTCACCCAACTTCTTCAGCAATTGATTAACAGCGTAGGTGTTACCGCAAAGGGCCGCTGCGTGGAGAATGGTAGGCATCTTCAATCCGGAATATTTCTTGCCGCAATTTGGCCTGTGTGCGTCGAGATCTAGAAAACTGTCGAGTATGCGCCTCAGCTGATCTTCGGTGAGTTGGTTTTTCGGCGGTTGATCGCATGGACCTTCCAAACCGTACCACTGGCACAGTCTGACGCTTTGCTTATACAGTCGCATCTCAACCGTATTTACACACGAACGATTCAACGCGACAGCGTAATGCATAGCGGTATTGCCATACCGGTCTCTGATGCTCAAATCAGCCTTCGCAACGTCGGCAGTGATTTTGTTTCGCGAGTAAAGCTTCAATTTGTTTCTTTTGCTCAGCCCGAGCAAAGTTTGCACCACAAGCTCGTGTCCGCCTAACACTGCCAACATCAGGGCAGTTCTTCCCTGCACGTCTTGTGCGTTTACGTCAATACGTTCACCATCATCTTTAACCATGTCCACAAGCAGTTTTACTGCCTTGACCTCTCCCTGTAGAGCTGCGTAGTGAAGGAATCCGCACTCGTTGTCGTCCGTTACTTTGAGCAACAGGCCGCATTTTGCATTAATCGTTTCCACGTCGTCCCAAAGGCCGTTTCTTGCGTAGTGCGTCAAAGCCTCATGCCTCGTACGGTATAATAGCCATCGTTGGAGACTTAATTCTGAATCACAGAAAAGGCTTATAATATTCAAAACTCATTTAAATAATAGTTAGTAGGCTTATATGTCATTACCCATTTCGAAGCACTAAGTGATTTGCACTCGTCGAAAATGTAGTAGTCTATACTGGCAGCTGAAGTATCTTAAAGAACAGTTGATATTTACTAAGTTAAACAGTCATAAAAAGGAAACATAGGCCTTTTAGTGTGATAGCGTACTATAGGATTACATTTAAAAAACAATGAAGATTTAGTTTTTCAGCACGATTAGATAAAGCTAAAATATTACATGCCTATATTCATATCATTAGCACGCTATATGATTATTTTGCAATTCGAGTCTTATTAGCACTGGCATTTGTCAAAAATAGTCACAGTAGCCTACATGTACACTGTTGTACAGCACGTGAGTAGGCCTAAATAAGATCATACTTTACCCTACAATAGCACTGAAAAACTTAATCTTCATGGTTTTTATATTGTTTCAGACTTATACTATCTGCTTATACCGCTTCCTACAGCGTATCAACGCAGTTGTTATATAGTGCTTGGCTCGTCACGTTTTATTAAGGACTATTTCGTTAACAGTGAACTCTATCATCTGATATTGTGAATTTCACCGCAATTTAGCTCGCACTTCAACCGTACGTTTACTTTGGTTTCTATTCTTTATAGTGTTCTGCTTGATGGTGAATAAAAGATTAATATATAATAAATAGTACCTTGCTACATTATAATATAGAGCAGCAGGAGCTGTTGCTGACAAAATTTGAATTTTTGGCAGGCCTGCGATTATTGGGGTCTGCACTGAAAGTACCTGAGTTCGCACTCGCGTTCATGCTCTTAAATCTGTCACGCATTACTTTGATTCAAAAGCGAACACTTCATTCAATCATTCGCCGAGTGCCAGCGTTGGTCGTCACAACTATAGCCTAACCAGCGTTACGCTTAGGAAGCGTAGTACGCCTAAACTAGTAGTTCTTACAGCGTGCGCCGATAGGCGAGCGCCGTATTGTTTCGGCCCGGTACCTTTATTTTTATTTTTATATTTTTATTTTTAGCTGTATATGCCAAATTTGAAAGGGGTAGGCGTAGGGCTACGCCTAAATAGGAGTGAACGAGGCGTGGGGGTTACGCGTTTTTTGTACCTGGTGGCGTAACTATGCGAGAGAAAAAAGGAGAGGCAATTTCAGACAGCATTTAGTAGAGTTAGGTGTGTGAAAAGGTTGTATTCGCAGAGGCTATAGGCTAGCCTAGGTTATAAAATCGAAAATGACTGGTAAGAATGACTGTCAGCATCAGCACCCACACCCCCCCCCCCTCCCAAGTCGATAGATCTCATCGCCCTTGGAGGCTAGGCCTATTCTCAATGGCGCAGGCGTAAGATTACGCCTGCTATATGACCAAGAGGCGTAACTCTACGTCGCTTTCCTGAGGACTAAACCGAACTCTGACTATAACGTCGTTCAGAAATGCCATCGCTCTGTGGCTGGCAATAAAAGGCATTCTAGTAGCCCGGCATAGTGACGAATCTAGGGGGGGCCGGGAGGAGGACAAAAGCCCCTTCCGTGAGCTGATAAAGGGGCACAAGGGGCACGTGTTTCCCTGTTAAGATTAGGTGCCCCCCTGTCGGTTTGAGATGCCCCCCTCTCTGCTAGATGTAGTAGCGCTATTGGTCCCCCCCCTCGCGATAGATGTAGTAGATTAGGTGCCCCCGCGGTGGATGCTAGTATCATTAGGTGCTCCCCTGCCCCCTGCTGTTAGAAA
>JAQIWG010005083.1:0-15030 GCA_034695025.1 Chamaedrilus cognettii | reverse complement strand
CCAACACTTTCATTGCATGCTCTAGCAACTTTATCCCTCTGTACGATCCACAGTCCAATGCATCTCCCTTTCCTTTAATCGGCTTTGGGAACGATCACCCTGTACCCTGGTTAACCCATAGATCACCCAAGATTCTATTCGTTGTACTATCAAAGGGCAGCTTTGAGACAATGACCTAAGCAGCTTTGATACAGATGACATCGCTATACAATGAAAGGGGCAGAAGGCACTTCTTTTACTTCCAAGCATGAAGACGCATACAAGTTACCATAGTGACCCTAGGCACCGTTACAGTCAGCGAGTAATACAGGTTAACCAGCTGTCGCAGATGTTAACTAACAGGGACAAGGTCAGTGGAACAGTACCGTAACGCCAGCTATCATCTTGAAGTTGAGACACGTGACCAGCTATTCTGGTAAAAATTTAAGCTGAAGGGACAGTGAGTAATAAAACGCCACAGAGAATGCAATGACACTGTATAAAAACCAGAAGATGGATATCTGTTGGTTTAACTATTATTCTCATGTGTTCTGCCACATGGTAGGTCTTTGTTGTCCAAACCCTCCACACTAACTGATTTTTGGCCGTTCTCTTCATCTCTGCATACGATTCATTCTCAAGCAGGTCGTCTATCATCCCGAAATGTGGCCTTCCCAGTACTCTCTTCATCCCCATTCTTGCTTCCATCATATCGCTCAACAATCCCTCTCCTGTCAAATGCTTCTATTCTTCTTATGTCCTCCTTCCCGTGTGTCCAAGTTTCAGTGCAGTATAATGTCACAGATGAAACCACCGTCTTCACAATCTTCTTTTTCATATTTCTGCTTAGCCTTTTAGTCGGCAGCTTCTTTCTCTTGCTAGGAGCATCCTAGGCCCTTCCTATCCTCGTCCTGATTTCTGCTTACATCTTCCATCCTCCATAATCCACGCTTCAAGATATTTGAACCTGTAGACCTGTCCAACTTTTTTCCCATCTCTGACAATGGTATTTGGTCCTTTACTTTTGCATATCTTCTTAACTTTTTGCATTCTTCCTGTTTATCTTCATATATGTTCTTGCTATATCCTTTAAGTTATCCAGTAAAAAAAGAAAGCAGAATTATCATCTTTGACATCCATTCTTATGTGCTACAGGCAATCCTGTAACGCCGTGTCCATGTTAACACAGGTTGGACGTTTATAATTGATAGTTCAGTATTGATAATTGATTAATTAATAGTTCAGTATCAATTGAAACCCTTTTTGATTGTTCGCAACCATTCCTTGATTTTTTGCAAGTCATATATCTTTTAACTGATATCCTCCCACCTTCGCCCCTTTATCTACACCCTCCATTTTTGCTGCCATCATTTCCTCAATGTAAAACGAGTTCATATACAACTCTCTCACTCTTCTTCGGTCCCTCCAGTCAACTCCTAAACGTTCCAAAATATTCACTATTCTCACCCAGTTCACTCTATCAAATGCTTTTTCATAATCTATTAAGCAAACGTCAGTAATCTGATCGTATAATCATACTTATTAAAATATCTTTAAAATCATTGATATACAGGGGCAGCAGCCAAATGTTCCTTATTTAAAAAATCAATAACTGTATCATTTTTCAATGGATTCAAATAACTTTAATGCTATTTGATAGAGGAAAGATGGGAGTTTTTTTGCATATCCAATAGAAAAAGAAGCACGCAGTGTCCACAACACATTGAACTTGCACCGCTTGTGCAGCTTTCTTGGCATTCTCTGACGCGCACGATCGAATTGTTTATTGCTTTGGATTTTCCGGTTCCGATGCAGCACATGTTCATTAGAATAGAGTTATTAGTTTTCAACACTATGGTTATTGGTGTACGGCGAACCCTGAAGAAGGGAATAAACGGCATACGGCCCGGCACCAATAAATGTAAACACCATCCATGGTCCGTTTTGGTTTGAGAACGAGACAACACGATGACCGTGAATGCTGAACGTTATTGTGAATTTTACGTAAAATTTTAGAGTATTGTCATAAAATCCAGGTTTTGTTCGAGAAGATTAATTGTTTGAGCAGGATGGCTGTATGCCACCCCTGAAAATTAATTCTGAATGGACTTCAACTAAAATTCCGTGAGCGTCTAGTCTGCAGCAGGGAGCACACTCCCTGGAGAGCACAGACCTAAACTCTTCGGACTTTTTCCTCTGGGAATGGGTCACGGATAGTGTAGGCCATGTTGATGTACAAAGACGCATTGATAAAGTGAACACTGCCGTTGAAAATGGCATCTATGCGACATATCAGGAGAAGTTAGCAAGAAGGTAAGAAACAATTCGACTGCGCGTATCAGAGAATGCCAGGAACGCTGCGGCATGTACATGGAAAATGTGTTGTGGACACTGTGCGTGTATGTTCATGAGAAAGGCAAAATTTGCTTCTCGTTATTAGTAGATATATTATATTGCTAATTTAATTTTGTTTACTGTAGACTTACCATGGAGGCCGGTGCCATAGGCAATTTACGAAACATAAAGAATGCTATTGGAGTTGCTTATGCCGTTATGAAATACACAACTCACACAATGCTGGTTGGCAGTCTGGGCAAGTTTATTGATTTTAGAGATTGCAATTTTTGTTAAAGAGTATTTATTGTTAATTATTAACTAATTATTAACTTCAAGAAGTATTCGGTTCAATTGTTTGAGTCGGAAATTGCTGGCCTCATGATTTCTTGAAGTCTATTATATAGACCTCGCTTCTGCACACAAATCCTGTGTTGTTTGTTGTCTTGTGCAGCGGAATGTTGGTGGCGATGGTGGTCAGTGGGTGAAACAATGGTGTGACTATGGTAAAGCAGTATCGTATCACGTTCAGCGAACCCATCAAGGGCTTTGTAGGAGATAACAAAGCAATAACAAAACGTGAAGGCCTTCTCCAAACGCATAGATGAGGTCCACCGCGTGCAAATAGGTCATGCGCACTTGACACATTGTTTTCTTTTGACGGCTGAGGAGCTACCTCAGTGTGCTCCGTGTTGATGCGCATTCTAAGATATGTAGATCCATTCTGTAGATATCATACAGGCCCAAGACAAAAGGATGCTTAATCAGCTGCCTGCCTGCCTGCCTGCCTGCCTGCCTGCCCGCCTGTCCGCCCGCCCACCCGCCCGCCTGCCTGCCTGCCTAGCCCTTGACCTCATCGGTCATAGGGACGCCATGAGCAGCAGCAATGATCATCTGTCTTCAACTCTTCATCTTTGACGGTCTTTGGATAGCGTGTGGTAACATAAACTGACAATCCTGTCCAATCGGTTAAGTTTTTCAGCTAGGTTGAGCGAGGTCTTCCTCTGCCGTTGTACCTTCCACAGCCCCCTGTAGTATTGTGGTTGCGAGGCCGCTAGCTCTGTTTGTGTGACTATAGAGATGCATCTTTTACCGTTTCACTGTTGATATAAGAGATTCATGTTGTCCCTCATTTTGAGTTATTTGCTTTCTATTTGATTTGTTTGTGCGGTGGTCTTTATAGGATATTTTAAAAATTCTTCTCAGACATCAGAATTCAAATGCTTCAAGTTTTCTTTCAGTTTCTGCTGGCTGTGTCCATGTTTGCAGCCAGCCATACAGGTTGACATAACGATTGATCTCATCAGCCTTATTGTTCTCTGCATATTTATATTTTTGTTTTCAAATATAGGCTTTAATTTAGCTGCCGTAGTGCATTTGTTGCGATGGCTATTCTTGTCTTTATGTCAATAATGCATGCTGACGATATAAGTTTGCTTGCTCCTTCCATATTGGAACTACAAACTATGCTGAACATTTGTGCTGAAGTGATAGACCTATTGGGTTTGAAAATAACTTCATCAAAATCTGTTGGGCTTAGAATAGGTAAAAATTACAATCAAGAAATCTGTGACATTAATGTTTACAATGACAAAATTCTATGGGCTTCAGAAGCAAGATACCTGGAAATTTATCTAAAGG
The DNA here is from genome assembly GCA_034695025.1 of Chamaedrilus cognettii. Taxonomy (NCBI): domain Eukaryota; kingdom Metazoa; phylum Annelida; class Clitellata; order Enchytraeida; family Enchytraeidae; genus Chamaedrilus; species Chamaedrilus cognettii. The sequence continues at coordinate 11,076 of JAQIWG010005083.1, read as the reverse complement.
GCGCTAGCCAATTCAGGTGCAATTTGGAATAAGCCGAAGAAACGTTTTACATAACAGCCAAATCCATACTCAGCAAACTGGGGAGTCAAAAAGCCTCTTTGTCGCTCTGCATTTGATATCAATAACGGCACTGCCGATTCTTTTTTATGGAATTGAAGCACTAAAACTCACCAAAACACAAATGGCTTCTTTGGAACACCCATGGACGAGAACCTTCTTGCCAATGTTTTTTTAACTTTTTACATAAAAATTGTCAGGCAATGAGAATTGCGTGGTGAATTGTTGTCAATAGATTTACCGAATGATATCCAGCAAATAAATTTTATAAATAGATTTGTCATGGCCAAAATTTTTATTTTACACACTTTTTCAAATTATGGTGTTCCAAGTGAAATCTCTGCACTTGCACATAAATATAACTCAGAGGAAAATGTATTTAAACCATCTTTCTTTCACACTTTTAACAACGCTTTTCGGGGTGAAGTGACATCGGTATAGATCTGGCTATTACTAGTATGGCGTTTGCTGCCAATAGAGCCGAAGCCTGGTTTACATTCTAATCATATATTTTGCTAATAGCATATAATTTTTTGACAGTGACCCATTTGCTCACTATTGTTGAATATTTTTCGTAATAGTTGATGTTCTTAATTTTTATTTTTATTTATTTTTATTTTTTGCCAAACAGGTTCATATACTTTTAATCTTACGATATTGAAACGATAGATGCAAAAGATGATACCGAATTAACGATCTATAGGATAATACGCGAGATATGCAGTTCTCATAATAAAATAATAATAGTTCTCATAATTAAAATCTACTAAATACACGTAACTTACACCACAACAGAGTGTAAAAAATACCTGACCGTAATTAATATTTGAATACTGCCATTCAAAATAGCCCACCAAGGAGAGGCTAGACACTAAAATGACAAAACCAGCAGCTTGAAAACTACAATCCAACTAACTTGTGAAATCTTAAAACGTACTTTTTTTAAACGCGGTGTTTGAGGTAGTCCTAGAGCATAGTTTCGTGGCTCAGGAGTCTGCATGTGGCAAGGTTCTACACCCGGCAGCTGCGTTGCCTCGCTGCAGAGTGATGTCCAACCGCTGCCGCAGTAGGCTGACGGACCGAGGGTCCTTGGTCACGGCCGCTAGCCTTCCTCCCAGTTCTTCCACCAACGCCTGTTCTTAGTTGTTTCTATTGTTGCACTTATATTTCTGCAGCTTTTGATGCGAATAAAAGATCTATATATTTAATTGACCTTTCGTCTTTTTTGATGATGGATCAGGTTTTTCCATCGAGTGTCAAAATTTAGTCCGACGTCATGACGTCATCACACTCAATCAGCGCACTGAAAGTCTGATCTATGATTAATTTAGCGCCATGTTATTGGTTTTTGCAGATCAAATCTTGGATTAAAATTTTAGCACTAGATGGAAAAACGCGATCTAAGGACGGTTTTCAAGGACGTGCTATAAACTAATCGCAGCGATGAACCCTGAAGATCAACCTCGTGGAAGATTTAACCGCTAAATATTAATTTTCTATCTTTCATGGATGCTGATTAACTTCATCGGGAGATAAACTGCATGATTATTTGCCGGCTAAACTCCCACATTTTAATCAGTCAACTTTGGCCGTTTAAGGGCAGATAAAATTCAGTCCGCTTATGATTTCCTATTAACGTTCACTTTTGTTGACGTTACCATGGCAGCAATAATGAATGCGCAAGAAACCAATCAGAATGAATAAACGATACATGAGTAATAAAAATGCACAAAACAGCGTCAGTGTAGATGCATATCAATTTTTAAATACATGTTGTGTAATAAAACGAATTTAAAAGTGAATTGAAGCTTAATAGGCGGACCCATCAAGGGTTGTAGTTTATATTTGAGGACAATCCAACTCACACTCAGAGTTTTTTTAGCACCCATATTATTAAGTTATCCTATTCCTTTTGACCCAAAATGCGTGAAAAACTTAGATTGAACTGCTCAACGCTAGCAATAGCAATAGCAAACGAAATGAATAGGCAATATTAGATCGGCTACATCATTATCATGTAGCCGATGAACATGATTATCATTATAACTCATTATCAGTAGCCTACATGTAGGCCCTACATGTTTATTATAGTCGCAAATTGGACCATGCATTTTAACTCCAAGCAGAGGTGCCGGACCATTGAGGTGCCGAGATGGGTGCCCGCAGTGGTCCGGCTGAGACCGACACAGCCTGCATCCTTTTAAACCTCGACGTTTGGAACACTTTCCCATGCTTGTTATTCAATTTAGTTTCTTGCATTTATTGACTATATTCAATTATTAATTTAGGCCTAAAGAGATCTATAGATAGGTGATATCAGAAGACGATCAATCAGCACAATTGTTAGCGACCATTCGTTTAAGTCGACTATTCTAACCTCTGGTTGGTAGTAGATGATGTAATATATATTTAGACACAGCAGCCAGCTGCTGTGAAAGATTAACTCAACGATGAGCTAATCGGGTGCGTTTGGGCGTTTATGAAATAGCTTTTTTTTACTGGCAGGTTAAACTTCTTTAGGAGTTTTTTTATCGGAAAGATTAAAAAAAGCAGTGATGACAATGAATGTATTTGAAGGAGTCCACTTGTTTCAGTGCTTTTCCTCTGATCATTACTTCAGGTGTAGTAGCATCTGTTCCAACAGACAGTATTTTGCTTTTTTCTGAACTGATTTCCATTTCATAGGCTGTACACATTTTGTCCTTCAATGATGTTAATTCTGTGATGCCCATTATCAGTGTAGCATATATTTTTGAAGTGTTCAGAGTTTATATTGACTCGACTGAGGTACTTGGATTGCAGCTCTCTGAAGGATCTCTTTGATAATGTTCCTATTTTAAAAGTTTTTTACTATTTACGTGATCTTGATTTGTGTCAACGATTTTAAAACTTGATCGCATATTGTCTTTTATTTGCATGGTGCTTTCATTTAGCTTTTACCTGATTTAATAATAATATGATGTTGGGATTATGGTCCATTTTGGCTTCGAAAGACGTTATCGGGGATCTCCTCGCGTCATGGGCACTAGGCAGATGTAATTTAGGAAACCCAGACGAGGAGGAAAAGAGAAAGTGGAGAAAAAAAGCCGGGTCAGTTATGTCATTTATCCGTGAAGGGAAGAAAAATTTACATCTAGGGAGGGAAAAGATGAGTTTTTAGACTGGAAAAAAATGGAGTCATGAACAGGAACGAAGTAGGAGAGGGAGTGAGTTTCAAATTGTCGGTGCGGAAAAACTAATTGAACAACGGCCATTTGCCGAACGAATGTCAGGCGTGGTAAGCAGATGCTTTTCAGTGGATCTTAGGTTTCTGGACAGGGTGTGCGGGATGAGAAGTTTAAATTAGTATGAAGGTTGATGATTATTATGAAGCGTTTTGTAGATAATGGAGGCAATTTTGAAAACTTGTTGTAGAAGGTGACTAAAGAAAAGGGGGAGCGGTTCTGTGCCGGATCTCTTGCACAGAACCGGACTGTATATAACCCTTGTGTGCTGCTCTCGGTCCCTAAACTAAACAATAAATAAATAAATAAAATACAAAAAAAACCTTGCTGAGGGGTTCCAGTTACAAGATATTCGATTTGAGCCTGCCTGTCCTTTAGCTCGTCGATCGTGGGGGTGCCATGAGCAACAGCAATGACCATCTGTCTCCATCTTTGACGGTTTTGGATATCGTGTGGAGGTCGTGAACTGACAATCCTGACTAGTCGGTTAGGTTTTTCAGCCAGGTTGTGCGAGGTCTTCCTCTGCCGTGTGTGCCTTCCACCGCTCCCTGTAGGATCGTGGTTGAGATGCCGCTAGCTCACTTGGTGTGACCATACAGCTGCATCTTCCGCCTTTTCACTGTTGATATAGGAGATTTGTGTTGTTCTATAATTTGAGTTTTTTTCTCTCTCACTGACTTCTTTGTGCGGTGGTCTTTATATGATATTTCAAAATTCTTCTCAGACATCGGAGTTCAAAATCTTGCAGTTTCCTTTCAGTTTCTGCTACCAGTGTCCATGTTTTGCAGCCGTACAGTGCGGTCGACATAACGATCGATCTCATTAGCAACGCCTCTCTCTGGCGGTGCTGGGGACGCTCGCTCCCAGCTGGGGCGATGCAGACAGCTGATGTCGTAGGGGACAGGGGTTTTGAACAGTTGAATTGATGTTTTATTGCTGTAATTTTTATTCTGGTTCTATTGCATATGGATGCATGATCCTTGGCATTGCATGTATGTTGTGGACGTTGGCAGTGTGAATATTGAAGATACTGGTTCTTTTTCAGCTTTGAGACAGATTTGTGAATTTTAAATTTTAACTTGCATGTATGTTTGCAGATATATGTGCTGGATTAGGATTTGACACTACATGTATTTCTTTGATTTTGGATTGAGATTTTATATCATCATCGCAGTATGTGTATGTATGTGTGGTTGTCCATCGAGAGAACAACGATGACGTCAGTTGCGTTGATGGGTTCTTCTATGGCTGAAGAGGCCAATGGCTGATCGGCACGGTCTACTGCAGGTCGGACAGATGTTGTCCGCTGGTGGTTGTTGTGCACTTTCGGCCTTTGCCTTCTTTTGTGTTCGCTTTCTTTCAGCGCTAGGATTCTGCTGGCCTCAAACTGCGTTACGCCAGACTTGATCTTTTCTCGCATCGCTACTCTATCGGTTGCAGTTTTTTCGCATTTGTCAGAGAGACCACACGCCTTAGTGTTCATCTTGAGAATATCGCGATATCTCTTGTGCTGGCCTCCCTGATGTTGTTTTCCTTGCTCAAGCTTGCAGTATAAAACTCTCTGTGGTAGCCTTCTCTCATCCATCCTGATCACATGTCCAACCCACCGCAGCTGCGACGCAATCATCATGGCCTCGACACTCTGGATATTGGCTCTTTGAAGGATGTTGATGTTACTAATGCGGTCATGCCATTTGATTGCTAGAATGTATCGTAGGTGGCGCTTATGAAACTGCTCAAGAGCTCTTATGTGTCTACGATAACACGGCCAAGACTCGCAGCCATATTGTAGTGTTGTTAACACCACTGCTCGATAGACAGAGATTTTTGTTCCAATGTTCACATCATGTGAGTTCCAAAGTCTTTAATACAAGCTACCATACTCCTGGCAAGCTTTTGCAGTTTGATTTTTTATTTCTTCATCAATGAATGCATTGTTTGAGACTTCGCTTCCAAGGTATGAAAAATTATCAACCACTTTCAGCATGCCGTCTTTTGTTTAATAACCGGTGGAAGATTTGGTTTTCCTGGGGCAGGTTGGTACCAAGCTTCCGTTTTCTTCAGACATGTTGTCAAACCATACGAGTCACTGGCGTCAGCAAACTTATCTACTATATCTTGTAGGTCGCCTTATGTGTGGGCAGCCAGGGCGCAGTCATCAGCATACAGAAGCTCTTGGACTATTTCTCGCTTTACTTTAGTCGTGGCTCTTAGCGCAAGAGATCGAACATTTTTCCATCCTGCGAAATCGAATGTATATACCCTTTTTACAGTTTCCTGTTGCTTGAACTATAGCAGCAGCAAAGAATAGGCCAGAAAGCACCGGAGCAATGACGTAGCCTTGTTTGACGCCGTTCGAAACGTCTAATGGTTCGGTTAGTTTGTCACCGGCTGATACCCTCGCTTGCATGCCATCATGTACGCTTTGAAGCACTTGTATGAAGTGAGGCGGGCATCCATATTTGGATAGTACTTGTAACAGTCCAACTCTACTAACGGTGTTGAAAGCCTTGACGAGGTCGACAAATACAGCATAGAGATTTATGTGTTGCTCACGACACTTTTCCTGGCAAAGCATCGTAGTACTTCGTAATCGAAGATGACGCAGGTTGTAGCGGTTCAAGTCCGATATTTTCTTGAGTGACTGACGAGACCAATCTGTGAGTGACAGTCCATGCCACAGACGTTGCATGCATGGTTGATGGCAGGCAAGGCGGCGGTATCCGCGTTCGCTTGAAGCCTGCCTGGCGTAATTTCCGGTTTGTCTCATAGCCATGAGTGCCGCCTTACGATTGCTCTCAAAGCATGCTACTCAGTCTTTTGTAATTGCTCGCCACTGTGCTCTGTCCGCAGCCTGCGCTTCCCAGGTTTTGGTGTCAATCCCACAGACCTTGAGGTTGTGCTTCAGTGTGTTCTTGAAGCGTTCCTTCTGGCCGCCACTGGAACGCTTGCCCGGCTTGAGTTCACCGTACATGAGTGCATCATTTGCTAGGGTCTGCTGAGATAACAGAAATCAGTTATGGGTTTTAGAGCGGTACCTTCGATAGGGACACATGGGACGCTGTAGAATAATTTTGATGTATCAGCCTGGTGGAGGCTGATAAATCAGCTCTGTTTTACTGATGTTGATAGATAGCCCATAGTTCTTAGAGGTTTCTGTGAATCTATCGGTGATCAGCTGAATGTCCTGCTCAGTATGTTCAGTATGTGCCTCTGGTGCGCAGTCGTCTGCATACAGAAGCTCCTGGAGTAGTTCCTCTATGACTAACGTCGTTAAACACAGTCGACTTAGATTAAAGAGCTTTCCCAAAGTTTGAAATCGGATGTAAATGTCGCACTCAAGGTCCTTAGTCACAGCATCGATTATGGCAGCATACACGAGATTTAAGAGTATTGGCCCTGCTATGCACCCTTGACGTACACCATTGGTGATTGGGAATGGATCGGATAGAACGCCATCGATAATGACCCTGCCCATCATACCGTCATGCAGTGATCTCAGGATATTCGTGAATTTTGATGCGCAGCTTATCTTCTGAAGTAACCTCCAGAGTCCTTCTTTGCTGACAGTGTCAAAGGCCTTCGTTAAAGCAATGAAGACGGTGTAGAGATCCATGTTTTGTTCCCTGCAATTTTTTTGAATTTGATGAGCCGAAAAAATCATATCGGCGGTGCCAAGTTTCTATCTAAAACCGCACTGGGACTCAGGTAAAACCTGATCTGCTATGCTGTACGACAGGCGTATAACTATGATTTTGGTCACTATTTTCCCCGCTATGCAGAGCAGTGAAATTCCTCGGTAGTTACCGCACTGAGACTTGTCGCCCTTACGCTTGCATATAGTAACTATGGATGTGTCCTTGAAGTCCTGAGGTACCGCTTTACAACACCAAATTTGTTGGAAGAGATCTTGAAGCCTGTGCATTAAAGCTGGTCCTCCATGCTTGTAGATTTCTGCTGGGAAAGAATCTGTGCCTGAGGCCCTATTGTTGTTCATCGCACTTGTTGCTGCACAGACCTCTGGGAATGATGGAGCGATATCGAGACTGCTACACTCCGGGAGATCAACAATTCTGTTTAAGGCTTCTTCTGTCATGACTGTCGGAGTGCTCAACAATTTGCTAAAGTGTTTCATCCATCTTAGCAGAATTTTGTTCTTCTCCGTTACTAGTGATTAACCATCAACTGTCTTCATGGGGGCTGCGGTCGAGTGTGATGGACCGTACAGTCTTGAGGGCTGCGTAGAACTCCCTGTCCTGGTGATGATTGGAGAGACTCTGTATCTTATCAGCCTTTGCCTCCCACCACTCATCCCGCATATTTCTCAGCTTCCTCTGGATTTCATGGCAGGCGTTCCTGTCCAATAGCCTGGTTGTCTCAGTGGATGTTGGCGCCAGCGTATCGCGGTGTATTTGTCATTTAGCTGCCAGTAGCTGCCGGATATCAGCGTTGTTATCGTTGAACCAATCTTGGTGCCTGCGCTTGCTGGTTCCGAAAGAGCCGAGTGCTGCCTGGTATACGGGGTCTCAAATAGCTTCCCACTGCTCGTTGACACTGGTTCCTGTTGGTGCAGCTTGAGCAGCGAGTGTGTTCGCTATATCGTCTGAGAGCTGCTGCCGCTTGACCGCATCCTTCAGGTATTCAGGTATTGTTGTCTAGACGAATGAGTAAAAAGTGATGAAGAGGATTGTAAAAGCTGTTGTTTAGTCTCTAGCACTATACCCGGCCTAGTCGTGAGCTGTCTCTGACATGATATTACACTGTGCCCGGCAGCTCTGCCCCCGCTGCTGCGATTGGGCACGGTGAAACGTTGTGGTCGAGTTGTCCATGTCACTGGTCTCGGATTGTGAGTGCGGCTGTTGTTGATTTGAATCTCGGCCGCAGAAAATGTTTTGAGTCACTTCGTGCACCCTGTGGCAAGAATGGTTTAAATTTATCAGCTACAAGTGGTTTTATGATGCTATAGTCTACGGTGGAACCAATACCGGCGACCCTCAGCTGGTGCAATGGGGCATCACCTCTTCCACGCAAGGGGCTACAACAACAACAACACCTGAGCGCTCCGAAAAGAAGACATAAAAAGAATAGACACCTTTGCGATGTGGATTTGGAAGAGAATGGAAAAAATTAACTGGACAGAGATTATAACAGACTAGGAGGCATTGGCAAGAGTTGAAGTAAAAGGGCACTTGTGGATACGATTGTGCAGAGAAAAAAGAACTGCATTGGGCATGTAGTGAGAAGAGAGGGATTGATGAGAAACATTCGAGGGAAGATGGAGGACATGAGGACGAGGAGAAAGAAAATGATATGAATGATATTTGAATTACTTGAAGGAAAATTGCATAGAAGCGTTAAAACAATGGCTGAAGACCACGAGATATTGGATTCCACGGACCTGCTGTTTGGTACTGCACTAGAGAGAGAGAGTTTAACGAATTGTAGTATTTTCTGCTATTTTGTTAGAAATGATAGTTATTTCTCTAGCAGTGATTTTTTTTAAAAACAGTCCATATTTGGCAAAGTTGCTTGCATTAGTTTGGTTCCACTATTTTTTGACTGTGGTGTAGAGTTATTCTTATGGTTACCATTTTAGCAACGGCTTCTAAACAATGGTTGTCAAATACTGTAAATTGTTGCCATTGGCACGTCATTCTGTCAAATTACGACATTAAATGTCATTATGATTTTGAAAGATTATTTGGAATGCCTATAGCAGTTTTTATCTGTTAATGCAGCCACTGAGTTTGCAGAAGCAATGGGATTTCCGCGTGAGGATCTCAGTACCGTTGATTCTGAACGCTCTTGGAGAGATTGGAAAGATGCTAACTGTCAACCGAATTATTGGAAGGTATTTTTTGACAACTTTCCGCTTGAAGTTTCTATTGAGTTGTGAGAAATGACTGTCTGATGTATTTTTAGACTATTGCATAATAATGACAACTTTATTTATTTATTTTATTTATTAAAACAAAAAATCAATGTACATTGGTTAAAAACGAAACTTATATAGGTGTGACAGTATTAGCTTGATATAAGACAAAATCTAAAAAGCAATGGAGATTAAATTATTTATTGCAATTTAAGATCAGACATTTAATTATTTACTGATATCAGTACTGCACAGTGATTATTTTGCTTTGTTGGTTGCATTCGACTCCACATTTTCAAAATGATCATAGTGCAGTAAAGAAATGAGTAGATAGTGAAATATTTGACCTTAATTGCAATAAATAGTTTAATCTTTATAGTTTTTTAGATTTTGTCTTATATCACGCTAATACTGTCACACCTATATAAGTTTCGTTTTTTAATCAATGTATGTTAGTTTTTTTATTTTATTTAAAGTATTTTTTTACAACGGATTGATCAGCCTATAATTGTGTGCTAACGTGATGTTTGATCTCCCGTCATATGGGGCCCTCCATGGGTCCCCAACAGCTCTAACTGTGCCCCCCCCCCTCCCTCCTCGGTGGCCGTGTTAGGGGGGGGACAGGGCGTGCTTGTCCAAACAGGGGGGCTACGCCCCCTCTGTTTGCAGGGGGGCTACGCCCCTGCTGTTTGGGTTTCAAGCCCCCACAGTTGATATACGCGAAGTCCAGTCATTTAAGCTAAAAATGAACATTATAAAATTTTAGTTTGGGGGTGTCAAACCCCTTCTGTTTTGATTTTTAAGCTCGTCAAGTTAAAATTTTGGCGATCCCTTTCAAGCTTTCCTTGTGTTTTGATGATGTAGGCCTAAGTAGGTTTCGTTTGGAAGGTAAATAGCGTATGGATACAGTGCACAATGCTGAAATTTTTGTTTATCAATAAGCAGTGTTTTAGGTCATAGTCATCCATTGCACTATGCATAATTTTGATTGACTTAGCATTCCTTTACAAGCTGCATTTTTTGCATAAAGTTTTGCATGTAGGTTTACATGTAATTTTACATGCAATCGTGTTAAGACAATTACCATGTAAAATGTCCTTAACTGGGTTTAATGCAAACCGTGCATGAAACCCATTTAAGGAACAAGGGGCGCATGAAACGCAGTTAAGGAAATGATTTTCATGACAACGGTCGTCGGTCCTCCTTAACACGGTTGTATGTAAAATCACATGTAAAATTTTATGTAGAACTTCATGCAAAACATGTAGTAAAGGAACGCTTAGCCTATGCATGCGTAGTTTAAAGGGGCCACAGACGTCACTACTGGGCCTGAGCCACGCTGCAGGACGACCGTTTGATGCGCTTTGAATAAGCCTGAGGCTGGCCTACTGGCTATTGGCCTGCTTATAGAATAAACTAAACTTTGCAGCGGAGCGTCGTGACTTTACAAACAACTGTGAAAATGAACCACACATTTATTTTTTATGAATATTAATACATGAAATTTTTCCCAATAAAAAGCAAATCGTGCATATTGGTGGAATTGTTTATCATATGGTCAAAATTTAGTGAGAAACGGACCAGTTAGAAACGGACCAGTGATTTGGGGGATATTTAATTAATTAATTTTTATAATAATTTAATTTTTGTATCCAAAGGATTTCCTGTCTCGCTAATGTAAATAACACCAACAACAACCCCAATAAGACTGTATGAGACCACGCCATCCCTATATAATTGTTACCGTGACCACGGAAACTCGATATTGACCAATATATCAATCTTTACAATTTAAAATATACAATAAAATACATTAAAAAGCACTGAAATACCATGAAATACATTAAAACACATTAAAATACATAGTCATACGCTAAAGTGCGTTCAAACACATTCAACTGCGCTGAAAAACAGTAAAACGCA
>JAQIWG010005082.1:0-15030 GCA_034695025.1 Chamaedrilus cognettii | reverse complement strand
ATGTAGATAAATGTGTTGACTATATAGAGTCTACCTAATGTAGATAAATGTGTTGACTATATAGAGTCTACCTAATGTAGATAAATGTGTTGACTATATAGAGTCTACCTAATGTAGATAAATGTGTTGACTATATAGAGTCTACCTAATGGAGATAAATGTGTTGACTATATAGAGTCTACCTAATGGAGATAAATGTGTTGACTATATAGTCTACCTAATAACAATATAATATTAAAGTCTGCATAATAACACTAACGCACACACAGCACATACCTTTGACTATCCGCTCAGCCGTCGGCAGTTTATCCGTAGTAGCCATGCCGCGATGAAAGCGGGGAAGGGCGAGTGAAGGGTTGTCTTGAAAGTCACTAACACGAGGGGGGACGACGTCGAAACCTTTCTCTTCCACAGAAGGGCAACACCATAGAAGGACAACACTTAGAATATTCCTGACCCACGGGTCTAGAGCACTCAATTAGCCAATGCTAAGCTACATCCACCTTGCGTTTGACGACCCCCGTTGTTCTGCTCGGTAGGTCTTTGTATAGGGGCTGTAATCCAATTCGTAGAGTTCCTACGAGGACAAATATTTCCATATAAATATAATTAGCAAGCCTACTGTAATCAGTTGCACATGCAGTCGGCTGCACTTCTCCCGCACCTACGATTCAAGCAAATGATGCTTTTCCATCTCCGTTTGCATGACATATTTTTGGTGCGTTACAAGTGCAAAAATATACATACATACATGCAGCTGTGGTCGTTCCGTGGTATTGCAAAACCTCACGAATCGCACGTTACAGTTGCTGTAAAAGCACGCAGCAGTGAGGCAGAGGTACGACGACCGCGCCCCACACACAAGATCGAGCTAGTCCCCTCTAGCAGCTCACCGGCAGATACAATTCGTCAGCGGGGGATTGGCATCTGGGGGTGCAGTACTGTTAAGTAGGTGGAAGCGTATCGGAGCCCGGAATATAGGAAGCAGTGCCCCTATGAGTTCAAGAACGAACACAGCGATAGGTGCTGGAAGCAGAAGCTAACTGCGCAACAGGACAAGGGGCGACACTGAAGGAGTGCAACGTGCGAGGATTAGGGATTAGGGCCTGTGTCTGGACGCTGGATTATTTAAGTTACGACGAGATCGATACAAACATGGCGAGCACAACAAATCATTCCCTCAAGGGTGACCAGAGTAATGTTAGAATTCAAACATCCATGTTTGAGCGGACTCCAGAGACCAGCAGCTGCTGCTGCAGCGGCAGATAGTTTTAAATACAAAAAAATGAATGACTTCAAAAATTAGTCGAATTTGCAACATAATAGCCCTTTGCAATTGTGCAGCAGCCATGTTACGACTTCGTCCTATATACCCGCTTTGATCGTCACCACTGTAAATTTTTGACCACCGTATTTTTGACTGTTGCATGTCGAAATTAGTAAGCATATGTAAGTCAAGGCCTAACTCTGGTCAGCCAAAATGCTCATGCCGGTAAAATATCACTCACAAGTTGATTAGAATATGCATGATGTACACGCAATTTATATTAAATATTCGCTCACATTTTGTACTTTAGTTTGCTTTTCACCCATAGGTGTCCTTGATTAAATCAAATTTATAAGTCCCTATTAATGATTGGCGAGCCATTCAAAAATCTAAATATGCAGCTACTTATTACACAAATTTGTTGTATATTAAATTTATTCTTCACGTAGACAGGCATTCGGCTAAACTGAAGATCAGAACACAAATTCCTACCCACTCCTCAACCGATTTTATAAACATCCGCATTACACTACAAATCTGATATAGAACCATTTTATTGATACAACATCTACCGTTACAAAACAATGACAAACGCTTCAGTGGCTAACACACAAACACAAATGCAATCAACACGGTGTTCGCTGTTAATCTCAACCTAAAAGCTGTGTAGTCATCATCACCGGAATTTCCTCCCAAAATTACATACTGCATTTAACTCAACGAGAAAATAATATCAAAATAAAAAAGCGAACACTGGTCGTATGATGGCATTCAGTCGCCCACAGAGCTAGAACTACTCAGTTCTATCAAGCGTCAATCTATCAGCTGTGATACACAAAGGAATGACCAAATTCAAAATAGGATCTCAAGCATCCTAGATCATCAACACTAAAGCCCTAATTCACATATTGTATGAACAATAAATAATAACGACGCGCAACGTAAGGTTTTTGAGAGAGTAGAAGCAAAATGCCTTGAGCTGCCATTGCAAAACGGAGGTTTCTAGCACTCAGCTCAGTCAGCTGCACGATCACAACACATTTCCTACAGATTGCCTAATGTTTATATGATCACAACACATTGCCTAATGTCAGCACACAACGATGCCCCACCCACGCCCTGGGGGGGTTAATATCTTCCCCCAAATCCTCTCCCACCCCCACCTCGCCCACCCGACGACCTATACCGATTGAACCCTGAAACACAGGCACAGCAAAGCGTTCAGAAAATCAAACTTACTGCGAAATTACTCGTTTAAAGATGCTCTTGAGCTAAGAATAGAAGGTTTTTCAAATCAGTTAGGGAGAACCGCTATCTCAATGAAGAAAAGATGTTGACTAAGCATTAAGGGGGTCCGATGACGTCTTCGGAAACTGTAAACGGACTATGAACAGACTTTAAAAATGACTGTAAGCTCTAAACAGACAGAGATAAGCTCTCTCAACTATAAACAGACATTAAATGGACATAAGGCCCAGTTATTCAGTAGAGAGTTGTTTGGTTCTAAATAATCATAATACAAAAATGACGTCACGATCCAATCAGATCTGGCAAATTAGATCCAGGATCATTTGAATAACACGCCAATATTGGTGAGTTATTCAAATAATCCTGGATTGTTCAACTATGGTTCAAAATAACTCTCCATCGAACAACTGGGCCTAAATGGACTCAATGGAATCACTAAGTGAATATAAAAAGATGAGCTTTAAACACTCAAAACTGACTCCAAACTGACTATAAATGGATTATAACTGGTTCTGACTAAAAACTATAGCCCATCACTGTCATGATCGCAGTGAGTGAGTACGGACCTCTGTCGCCGCCGCGACAGTTGTTCATCAGCTCGACCAGCTTGGGACTGATCTGCTGTCCTGCCTCGCGTAGAACATCGATCAGGTCCTTAGCCTTGTTCCCGTTCTTGAGCGTGAAGAGCGTGTACGCGGTGCCCTTCTTGGACGCGCGCCCTGTGCGTCCGATGCGATGCACATAGTCCTCCGAGTTGTTTGGGTAGTCGTAGTTGATGACAAACTTGATATCGTCCACGTCTGCGCAGCACCACACACACGCCCGCGAGGCTTCAGAGGCAGAAACTACTCACGTCAGACCCATCTGTTGCTTACTCTCATCTCTCCCTCAGCAGTCCTCAGTCCCCATTTTCGAAAGGGTTTGATTCAATTGTCTAAATTGAAATTGGAGCAGTTCATGAACAAGAGATAAAGCGCTTGATAGAGACCTAAGGCAGCGGACATCATTGTCACGTATACTGTCAGACCAGTGAAACAGTGAAAGGCTGTATTTACCAGTTTGCTAGATTGTAAAAAAAAGCACCCAAATCCAACTCTTCGCCCAAGCTCAGAGAAACCCCAATCAACTTATTCTCAATGCTACAAGGAGTAAAAAAATGTAACATTTTTGAATGCAAATGTACCACATTGTGGTCCTACAAGTTTCTGAAACCTGCACACTTTGGCTCTGACAACAACTAGTTTTGTTGACAAACTTAAGGCTGAGCAATTTTTTCATCCAACAGCCTGGCGGAAACTGGTGATTGCTGACAAATCTTCCCAGAAAGAAAGGGTAACAATTAACTTGAATAAAGCAATACACCAAAAATATATGCTGCTCAAACGATCGTCAAATCAACGGCTTCATAAGCATTAAATAAAATAACTACTGCTCCAAATCAACTGAGAGAACGAACGACAGCTGAGAGATGGTACGAGAGATGGGCAGGGATGACTGGCAGCTTACCAGAGCCTGCCGATGCCAAGCAACGTGTCAGCGACACGCTGTGGACACGCACATGTGACATCCGTGTCACGTGACGCATCCACGCAGTGTCGTGACGCAGCCTGCACCACGCTAACTAGTGCGTCGCGTGATAGGCACGCGCGCCGACCCCACCACTGCTACAATGGACCAACAGAGGAGATCGTTAGCTTTGAGATCAACACTTCATCTGCCGATCGATAAAAAATGACTTTTTGACAATTGAGGCTTTTTTATCCATTCGACGAAAAATTTGGTTAACTTTTAAAAATTCCTTATCCATCTATAAGTTTAAATGCTGGTTCGATGTCAATGAACAGTGGAATTAACAATGTATTCCAGTGCCCCAGAAGAGACAACTGCTAGAATAGATTTGGCAACAATAAGTTAGGCCTGCAAAAGAAAAATTATTTTGGCAAATATTGAGCTAATTTGTTGAATCCCCAACAGGCCCTGCACAGGCTGAATGTGGGTCATAGGCATGCCTGTTTAGCGTCCAAAAAAAATTAGCTCAGTATTTGCCCCCCCCCAAAAAAATTTGGAGGCTCCTATTTGTCACCAAATCAGTCTGCGCAGCCCTTGAACATGCGACATTCGCATGTCTGACTCAAATCAAACTGAAACCACAAAAAACCATATCAGCGCAAGCAGTTTCTTTTATCTTCGTAAATGAACAACACTCTGAAATGAAAACCAGTACAGTAGATACAAATGATGCAGCTAATGTTCAAACAAGACTAGAGTGCAACACAAGCAGCAGAGACAGACCAAGTCCTCGCGCTGCCACATCGGTCGCAATGAGGATGGGCACCCGCGACTCTCTGAACTCTGCAACAACAATATACTGATTATACTAACCAGCCAATGTCCTGTTGTGTTATTAGCCCAGGAACAAATCTAGGAAGCGTTTCAAGCTACAAAAGATAGGAGAAGTATTGTGAAACATTTATTGGATTACATAGCAGCATACAACATAATGATATCAATTTTTGAATTAATTGTTACTCATCCGGCAGTCCTCTCCCAGATTAAACAACACGTTTGATGATTAAGGAATAGCGCAGGATGCGTGGCGTACCTTTGAGAACCCAGTCGCGGTCCTGCTGGGACTTGTCTCCATGGATGCAGTGCACCATCCACCTGCACCAACCAACACACCACGAGTCAGTCGGCAGGCCAGCTACATGCGTACAGCAATACCAGGACAGATAGAAACAATCAAAAAAAAAAACTCTCTAGCCCTAGTCCTGATCCCTAGTCTAGTTTAACCCGTGGTTGCTAGTCACGCTGGTAATAACCCCACACCCACCTCCCACCCTAAGCCCACACTCACCCCTCCCTCTTCATGAGTCGAGTCAGTTCATCGGCCTTGCGCTTTGTCTCCACAAAGACGATCGTCTTGTTGTCTCTCTCTCCCATGATCTCCTGCAGCAAGCGCTGCAGCCTGCACACACAACAATCCACCCAATAACCCACCACACTGCCTTCAAGCTCAACCATAGCCCACCTTATAACCCACCATACACTGCTTTCAACTTCAACCACAGCCCACCTTATAACCCATCCGTCAGTGCCTCCATTCACGCTCAACCACAACCCACGCTATAATCCATCACAACCAACCCCACAACCCACCACACACAGCCTTTATTCGAACACAAACCACAAGCTCGCAGGATCCATCAACACCCAGCCAGCAGTCTGCTGCTGTTTGGTACAGTAACCTGTTTGGTTACTGTTTGGAACATTCACAGATAAGGCTGTGAGAGCTCAGCAAGACTGAAGTATGAAGTAATCATGTGTTGATTCATACATTCGAAGCTTCATCACTGCTCTCACTCGCCAAAATCACTCAATGCTAACATGCAGCAACTCATTTCTGTGCATCCATCCGTTTTTCGTTACAATTTCAAATGTTGCGGTTCTGGCAACGTCTCAAAATACTGTTCACAATGGAAACATCCTGTTAACAAGAGCAGCCTACTCTTCAATCAGTCGCTAAATGCAATAAACTACGATGCAATTCCATCGCACATACAATGTACACCAAACATTGATGGTGAAATTCAGTCGCAAATATAACCATATACAAGAGAATGGCGAGGAGCTTTAGCGACAGACTTGGTATTCTTCTCGTCCTCGCGACAGACGTCGACGATCTGGAGGATGTTGTGGTTGGCGTGCAGCTCGATGGCGCCGATGTTTATCTGGACATAGCTCTTGAGGAACGACTCGGCGAGGGCTTGTACGTCCTTGGGCCACGTGGCGCTCCACATCAGAGTCTGGCGGTCTGGCTGCAAGACATCACAGCAGTGTCTGGTGATCTGGCTATAACACATGTCTCAGCAGTGTCTGGCAGCCCCTCAAACTCAGTCAAACCCCCCCCCCCCTACCCCCCACTCACTCAAAGCCCCCCACTCACCCTTATCTGGTCGACAATCTTGCGTATCTGCGGCTCAAAGCCCATGTCAAGCATGCGGTCGGCCTCGTCCATCACGAGGTAGGTGCAGCGGCGCAGGTTCAGCTTGCGCATGTCGAGGATGTCAATGAGGCGCCCCGGCGTCGCGATCATTATCTCCGCTCCTGCACACACACACGAATATAGGAGAGCTCATTATCTCCGTTCCTGCACAAACACAAATATATACTTGCTTATTATATACACTCCTGCACACAACCACAAATATATGACCGCTCATTATCTCCGCTCTTGCGCACAAACACGAATATGTGACCGCTCATTATCTCCGCTCCTGCACGCAAACACGAACATAGGACAACTCATTATACAAGCACCTGCATAAAACCGTGAACATGTCAAGCTCTGCACACAGGCACAAATATAAATACTTCATATTTCCGCCCATGCACTCAAGCATAGATCAAATAGCTCATTGAATTGATTAGGGCGTACATTACTAGACCTCATCACAAGCTAGAACTATATCCTGTTTGCTCCCCCATCCATACAACTTTCAAGGAGCCCTCCTGTGCAATAACGTGTCAAATAACTTTGACACCTCTCTTTACATACAAAAAAAGTTGGCCCTCCCCATAGACACAGACAACTTGGGTGCTCCACCACGCCCCCATACACACACTACTCACCGCGCTCAATGTCCCTCAACTGGGGGCCCTTGGGCGCCCCTCCATAGACACAGACATGGCGCAGGTTGGACGACGCGCCAAACAGAGCGACAACTTGCGCCACCTGCTGCGCCAACTCCCTGGTCGGCACCAGCACCAAGCACTGCACACAGACAGGCAGCCAGGAGTACAGGCAGGCAGATAGTCAACAGGCACTGCAGCATTGCAAGCAGCGAGACAGTGAAGTATGTAAAAAGAAGAAGGCAAAAGGTTGCAGCAATAGCAGATCAGATACTAGCCGCATAACAATCGAGCTCACATCATCAGTAAATTTAGCAAAGATAATTTAATGTTGACCAATACATCAATCAAACAATGATAATTTGAAGAATAATCAGGCACGGTCTGACAGCAGATAGGCTCCCTCATTCCTGTGTGCTGCCTGTGCTGAGCAGCAACACGAGGCAGGAGCTGTGGTAGCAATAGCCACAGCAGGAGAGCTCAGCAAGACTGAAGTGTGAATATTCATCAGCATCATCATCAACGAAGCATCACGCTCTCTGATAGTATCAAAACAACCCATTGGTCGGCCGTGTCGCCGCATATAAACAGTTCTATGGTACAAAATGTCGAAACCCATAGAATCATCTAATAATCTAATCGTATGTTATAATGAGAAAGAATCAAAAACTAGTCAAATATAACGACGCAATACGACAATATGTGAAAAACTGACGATGGGTCCGTCGCCGCGCTGCAGGTAGGGCTGGTGGTTGATGTGCACGACTGCAGGCAGGATGTACTGCAGCACACACACCACTAACGCTTAACCCATATCGATAAACATCACATATCTGCAACTATTGACTGCAGGCAGAATGTTCTGCAGCACACACACCATCATGTCCATCAGCCATTATCAAACATTTCAATTATTATCATGCTATATAGGCATTTGTGCTACCATTAAGTTGCTATAGCTGAGCTAGCATTATCCTGCTATATTCCAGCTACTATTAACCTGCTCTATCTACATCTTCAAGCGATCAGCGCCAGCAGACTCACAGAGAGGGTTTTCCCCGAACCGGTCTGTGCGATGCCGACAGTGTCGCCCCCACTGAGGGCGATGGGCCAGCCCTGGGCCTGGATGGGGGTCGGGGCTGGCCAGGCCTGGGCCTGCAGCACCGAGTTGACGTAGTCTGTGGTAGGCAAACACAGCAACATACAACGAAGCATAGAGGCAAGCGGACACAGCAACATACAGAGACACGACACAAGCAAACTTATCAAAAATCGTTTTATTATCTACGATCTACATCCTTAAAACAGTCTTAAAACGTAAACTGTCAAAGGTCAAATAAGTACAACAGCTGCACTTTCATTCAGCATCTCTGCTGATCCACACACACTGGTCCACCAGCGTGCATGCAATAATCCTGCGTGACAGTCCTGCAATTATATACCGGTACCTGGAAAACAGGCCTCCTGGAAGGTGAGCACCGGCTTGGGACAGTTCTGACCTCGAACCGTGATCTGATTGGTTGCATAGAACTGCTGGATCACATCCTGCAACGAATCAAACAGCAGATTGAGCCTCCGACACACTCAGAGTCAAAGCAGACAAAGTGCTTAAACTTTTTAACCCAACAAAAATATGAGAAAAATACACTCAGCGCCTAAATGTCCTACCAATATGTTACCGAAAACATTCTTAACTCTTGAGACTTGAAAAAAACTAAGCAGAACGTTTAGATCTCACAATGACGTCTTTGGTGTATACGCCGAAGCAGACTCCAAAGCCAACATTATTATCATTATTCCAAAGAGCTGAATAGTAGTCTGTAGCTCTTACCATGGACCTCTGGGCCGTCACGGGACTCTCCCGGTAGAAATGCTTCTCAATTTTTGGCAGAGTGCTGAGATCCCAGGTTGGCTTGCTGAGTCCAGCTCCCAGGGAACCCCCACCCCCCCTCCCTCCTCCAAACCCGCCGCCACCAAACCTATACGCACAAAATGTGAATGAGGTGTCTAAATAGAAAATTGGGTTAATACAACAACTGAGTCCTATACTCAGTTGTTGTATGGCGGAGTCAACGAAATAACAAAAGCAATAATTTGAAAGATTTCGCATTAATATCCAATACACATTAATATATATTCCTAGAAAAATTTAAAGCATGAAGCTGTTGATGCCCCAATGTCAATATGTTCAGAGCGAGATGAACGTAGATACCGGTAACATTAGGGGATTTTAATAAGCTTAATAAGCGTTTTCTCCAGTAAGCCGTTGCTACGGGATTGCCCACGCTGACCCATCCAACGTGTACCAAGTACAAAGTATATGAAACGTCACAAGGTTTTCATAAACATTTCTATACGCAGTTCAATACACAGTTCACGCCGTTCACGCTACAATTACTGCATAATCTCGCGCAGGTATCGAAATATTTTCACAACCTCGGATTCTCAATACGAACCTTGTCTAAATAAAAACATATACAACATACTTTAAAACACGGTTAATAATCTCAAATCCCAAATATAAACTTAAGAAATGAAATCACAGAAGTATTTGTAATGTATTACAGTAATAAAATTAAGGTACGGTATAGTAAATAACGTTATTAAGTTAACTATGTACTATTGAATTTTTCTTGCTTATTAAACACGTTGTAAAGCCGCCCACGTGCTGCTACGCCACGAACGCTAAAGCGTCAAATCTTATTAAAATGAAACGAAACAAAAAAAAAATAGATTTTTACCCTCCGCGGCGGTCCGAGCGACTAGACTGATCAAACGAGCGGTCTCTGTTGTACGCCATCCTTTCCTAACTCTCCTAATTCGCCGAACTTCCTAACAAAGAAAAATGCCAACTTCGGTTTCACAAACTTCGATGATGATGAGTCACAAAATGCCGGTTCCCGGAAAATATTGAGCAATATATAATTAATCGCTAGTGCACTAGTACGCACGTTCATTTATGCAGCAACCAATCACAATTTTCATATAACATTTCTTGTGAGCATGTACCAATGAACTTCTCGCTTTGGAAAGCTAATGATTAATAATAATTTTACAGTGGCATTCATTCCTCCGATTGTCAAAAATGATTACATTTTCTAGTGACGCATATAAAAAAATGACACAATTGTCTCTACCAAAATTTAGTAGCCAACTGTTTAACAGCCAATATAATTTTTCACATTTTTGTAAAGCGGATAAGCCCTTAGAATCAAACATGCAACAGACGTACAAAAATTGGCTGCTATGTAAAAGTATTAGACTTCAGAATATCAGACTTCAGACTATCATTATTAGGTAAACATTTTCAATCAGCATTACTATTTTATGAAGTGTACGATCATTTTAACAACAGTTTTACTTCTTACAATCTTTGATTTTAAAGATCGTCTGATTTTTGGCAATTCAATTTTATTTTAAAATTCCATTTGCAAACAACGGTGTGAAAATTTTAAAATATGACTGCAAATTCGGATCTTTCTCATCCTATTAAAGAAAATTAGCAATTTTTCACAAAATTGTTAAGCGATTGAAACTATTTTTGAAACTATCACACTGCTTCCTTCACCTGTTGAGCCGTGAGCGCGAGGGAGAAGGGACTTGCGCACGTGGCTGCCGTCAGGGTGTGGAGGGCCTGGCGGTAGAGTCGTATGTGCGGCGGGGGAGAGGGGCTTCGAGGCGACTATCCAGTATATAGGCCTACAGTATATATCCAGTATTTTTGTTCAATTTTGTTTTATGTCACCCCGACAGCTGGTTAGAGCGCGCAGATCGTAGGCCCAGTGAGTAGGCCTCGTAAGTAGGTCAGTATAACACTGCAAGATGGCGCGCTGCGCTGACAGCGCCGTCAGCGGGGAACATTGATCCTCGTCGTCCCCCGCCCCCGGCTGTACCAGGGCTAGGGACCGCGGCAGTACGGACACCCCCTGGCGGCGCTAGAACTAGCGACAGCCCGGGCCACTAGCGGACTGGACCAGGCGGAGGAGAGAAGTGACTAGAAGCTGCGGTAAGTGATCTGCGCTCTAAAGTCTATCTAGCATGAAGTGGGCCCGTAGTGCAAGCCTGTCAATTGTTGATGACGTCAGCGTGACGGGCTGACGACGTGTTTTACAGTGATGTTTGCTTTTTGTAATTTAGAGACCGTGTAGGCCTATAGCACAAAGACTATAATACAGTCCGGTTCTGTGCAAGAGAACCGGCGCAGAACCGCTCCCCGATATGGTCGCCAGACTATGAAACGGACGAAAAACCCATTATTATTATTATTATTATTATTATTATTATTATTGTTATTATCCCCCCTCTTTAGTCGCCTTTTACGTCTCGCCCGGGGAGCTCTGGGCTGCATGCCAATTCTTAGTACCCCTAGTACCCCGGCTTGCAGGGGGGGGGGATGTATGCACTGTGTGGCCATTGCACCCAGTGCTGCCACTGCTTGGAATACATCACTAGATTGGTGGATATTTCAGTAATTGAGGTTTTTGACGCAGTCCTTGTATTTTTTTATGGCACATTTTATAATGGGAGCCTGGGATATTTTTGTGAGAATACAATGTTGGGGTATGGTATGTTTGCTCGAGATAGCTAGATTTTAGAGCTAAGGCCAGTAGCTTTGTAGTTTAAATAGTAGGCCTGGTCAAAGTTTTATGTGACATAACGTCATACTCTCATTTATGTGGAGAGATCAGTGAGAAGCTAGAGAATGTAAGCAACCATGGGCTTGTGACACAGATAGGGTTTGGTCAATTTGGCTTCAGTTTACCTTTAGAAGCAGAGCATGTTCTTTTCAAATGTAATTAAGATAAACGCATTTCAAAAAAACGCATTTGCATAAAAACAAACAAAACTCTCCTAAATCTATCAAATTTCAATCCAATTCATTGCCAATCATCCGCGATAAAAATTGAATTTGATCATATTTGGTGAATCGGGTAATTTGATAATAGTAGCGCATTTGGCTGTGCGCTATAACGTTAACTCACGGCTGACTGGACTAAACTCTATTTAGGTCACCTTGCAAAATCACACTATTGGCTATCTGAGGGATATATTCTCGAGCTTCTCATTAATCAGCGTTAAGATAAAAAGTCTGAAATAGACACCAATTTCATAGTTAAAAAGTTTAAAATATGGGGCCAGGTCCTCTCCGCCCCTTCATCCATATTACGGAACTGTTGTCTATTGTGTATATTGTGTGTATTGTATTCAGGGGATAGGTGAAGCCTATACTATTTGGTTTGGGTTAATATCCCCGGAACGCTATCTTTCCGAAACTTACATAACTGAACGGCATAAATAAACCTGGAGAAAAAAGTTAATATTATTAGTTTTGTACAGAAATTTAGGAATGAGTTTTTGGGAAATCTGTGAGAGGTGTTTCAGTCTGATGCTCAGAATCTTTTGTTTAGTGGTATAATCTTTCTTTTTGTGGAAATGTTATTCTTGCCTGATTGGTTTTATAGTGAATGCCTCTAGGCCTGACCTAGTGGGTTTTGTTGAAGCACATTTTGGGCTCACAGCCGCCCTATGGCAAGCATGTACTTCAGTGTGGCACTATGGTATCGAGTGCTTTCTGTGAAGCCTGGCGCCCAGAGCGTGTGCAAGGACAGGAGCTGAGAAATGTATCTTCCGCCAAAAACATAATTTCCACTTACTAGATGATCGTTGTGTGCCTGAATTTAAAGTGTATTTGTAAATGTTAGGCTTTTGAAAAGTTGTGTATAATTAAGACTTTCAGTTTATTTGCAAACTTACAAAGACCATGTAAGCACTTGAAGCCTTAGAATGTAATAGAATTTGTGATACTGATATTGAGTACATTATATATCTTATAATGTATCTTAGAGTACATTATATTTCATCAATGCTTTGTTGTGTGTTATTTACTTGTTGTAACGTGTTTACTTGTCTTAGTTACTATTGTTTTGTCTTGCAAAATACTGCATAGTCAATATTGGGTATCCAGTATAACTGGTCTTTCAACTTTTGGTAGATTCTGTTTGTAGATTCTGTTATCCGGCATGGGCAGGGTCTGTTATTCAGCATAATTATTTAAGTAGGGAGTGGATATATTGCTGCACACCAGCCCAGCTGTATTCTGGCCGCCTACTTGCTGCTTGTCGATATATCCTACCAGTTGTAGTAGTGTTACATAGCATCGTGTAGCGGCTGCGATGTTGTCAGGCTCACGGCAGGCCACTGCTGCCAGCTCTGGGCTGCGTCCTCATTACACGACATTGCAGCGCGCAGAAGCAGCTTGATTACTTGTTGACCGGCTGTTCTCATTATGTTTGGACCCTGTTCGGCGCTAATTAGTAGCTCCTGGCTTGTCGGTTGATCTTCTGACTGAGGCCTCAAGTCCATCCCTGCTAAGGACTCTGGTTTGTGGTGAAAAGTCTCTTTGAGAATGTCTCCGGAGGGGATCTTATATACATATACAGTAGTGTATGTGTATGTGCTTGTCTTGGACTTTATTTGTGTTTGAGATTATTGGTATTTGATTAATTGATGGGCTATCTAGCCTGCCCCTGCCGCCCGCTTAACTGATCAAGATTTGGATGGAGGAGAGAGTTCTTAAGCCCCGTCTATCTGATCGATGTCTCCCAGCGAGAAGACATTACCCCCTGTGGTCGTTCAGTCATACAACACACCCCAACACCTCTCCTTCTCTAAACACCTTCCCTCTCGCCCTCTCCTCTCTCTCCAGTCTCCACCCCTTCTCCAACTTCTCATCCACCCCCTCCCGCCGCATATTATCCTTCCTTCTCTTACCTCCCTCCCAGTTTTATCCTTTCTCGCTTTCTCACCCCCCCCCGCCCTACGCCGCCTCCACCCCCCCCCCCACACTCCCCACACCTCCCGCTTCCCTTGTATCACGCTGCAGGACGGTCGGCTGCACGTGGGTGCCGGTGCGGCGCGCAATCAGACAGACTAGACTATCAGTGCACGGCCCGAGCGCTTTATGAATGTGTCAGCCAGCCCTGGGCGGGCCCCAGGGAATTTGTTGACCCCCCTTGAGGGAGTTTAACCACCCAATTTTGCATTTACTATGGGGACGCAGATTACTGTGGGACGTTGCCGATTACTGTGGGACGCTGCAGATTACTGTGGGGACGCGGCAGATTACTGTGGGACGCTGCAGATTACTGTGGGGACGCTGCAGATTACTGTGGGAACGCTGCGCACATGTTGGCAGTGCTGTAGTATGGGGACTACGCTGCCGCGCGTGAAGCCCGCCACTGCGGCCCTCCAATCAGCGTTATGGCTTCTGCCAACATCGAGTCGTGATTGGATGGCTGGGCGCCAGCCCCCCACTCAGTTGCGGATCCAGGTGGGGTTGTGGCCATGCTCCCCCCACTCTGGTGAAAGTGTTTTTACTCCCCCTCCTCCCAAATAGTTTAAATTTAGGAAATGGTCCATCCCCACTCCTTGAATGGACATTCACTTGGTTGTGGTTTTTGAGAGTTTAAGGACCGTGTGTGTTAACGAAGACTATTACAGTCCGGTTCAGTGCGGGGAGGGGGGGGGGGGCGCAAGCACAGACTAGAATTGCCTTGCAGTCTGCTTTGGGCTGCAAGCCACTTCCTTGTTCCCCGGCATGCGTGGGGTGACATTCACTTGATCTTGACTCGCGTTCCCTTCATTTGAAAATCTTGTGTTGGTTTTAAACTGCTCTAATCATGCACATGTCACATGCCATGCAGCCCCTGCTTGCCCTGCCACGTGCACTCAGTCTTCACCCCTATGTGTCCTGCACAATCATAGTATGGCCGTGCTGCCCTCAGCTGCAGTAGATCATACAGAATACATGGCTGTGCTTCTGCACTAGTCGATTAGAGGGGTATTGGCAGGGCGTTCTGCACCAAGCACGGTATACTGTATAT
>JAQIWG010005081.1:0-15030 GCA_034695025.1 Chamaedrilus cognettii | reverse complement strand
AACTGGGGGGGGGGGGAGGGGGGGTATATGGACGGAAAATTTCAGTGTCATTCTGAACTGATTTACGTGCGGAGGCAAATATTGTGGGGAATACCACACTTGACGCAAATCAGAACATCACGAACTATAGACCTTCATACAAACGACCTTCATACAAACGACTATCCTCTAGCACTGGCACTGACTACAAGACAACAATGATGACGCCTCTGACGAAGTCCAACTGCACGACTATTACGACACATCATAATCCCATTGGACCAAATATCCAGATATCTGGGCATTGTGTTAAAAACAGTTTCCTCAAACATCAAAAAATACCCAAATATACGGATAAATACCCAGTACTGCCATCACTGGTGGTAGTTAACGTAAGATCTAATGCTCCTGTTACACTGTGTTTTCAGTACAGAGCCTAACTCCGTCACTTGCCTACCGCTATCCTTTAGCTGCTTAAGTCAGTGGAGATGTTGCGGGGAACAACTCTCTCGCACCCCCGCCTACCACTACAGGGGGACCCAGCCGTACGCTGAAACACAAAGAAAGTCTAATCATTATTTAAAACTCTACTCAAATCGACAGGATTAATTTCATGACTATGATTTAAGTATATAATCCTCTTATTTTGATATAGAATTCTTGATTTTTCACTCCGTTCCTAAACCCGAATTATGCTATATTTTAATTGCTGTTACCTTACCTTTACCGCTTCAGTAGACATTTTCTGCAAATTGTCTCCAATTATGAAAGGTGGATCATACTATATTTGGGCCTCTCATCGGGGAAAAATCCACATTTTGATCAGTAATTTCCATCATTTGCAAATATTAGTTTGTGGAATTTACCTCCACTACCAGAAATGGACGAATTCAGAATCTAGGCTTAGTGTTTTGCACTGCAGTACTCTAAATATGGAGTCAGTGTGTCCTTGAATTCTAGTCACTCCAAATAAGTTCTGTCTGATTGTATGACTGCTTTACCAATGCAATTATTTAACAGGCGCTTTATATAATATCTTATTTGTTGCATGGTCATTGACCTTTTGATATCCTTTTCTCAGCGAATAGGTCCAATTCTGTGTCTATTTTGTTGTCGTGTTGTCTTCTACCCTGTTGTGTGAATGAAATATGCTTATATAATTATCCACGACATTGCAGGCGTAGTCAGCTTTCAAAGTGGACGTGTCCATGATATTGTGAACATGCTCACTTTTGGAAGTGAATATGTTCATTGATTATGAGCAAATTGACCTTGAAAATCATGCGTTAAGATTAAGTTAAGGGGAGGGAGTGCATTGGGCAAAAGCCCACAAAAACAAGTTAGACCAAGTAATTAAGTATCAAATTTAGTTCATGAAAACGCAATATTAACCTGAACAATATAGTGACTAATGAATTTGGCGAACCGCTTAACAACTAAAAGCATTCAAGTCTGACAGATTAAAAATAATGTTCTATAGCTATGATTAGCGAGCGAATAGCAAATAAATGCCATGTGCCAAGCACGAGGTGTAAAACATAAGAACGTTCAATAGTGTCCGTTGTGTCTGGAGCCGAAGTGAGTCTGATTGTATGCTCACTCGCTACACAGTAAGCGTTCGACACCCAGGCCGCTCAGGCGCGGGCGGTCGGAAAAATTCTTAGCAGCAGTAGGCGAGGAGTCTATGTTAATTTATGGGGGTACGGGGTCCTACTGAGCCTGACAAAGGTAGTTTGCTCTTTTATTGAAAACAAAAACTAACTATCCTCTTTTTATCGTGTAATCTGTTAATGTCCATGTTTTCACACAGGTTTACAGGTTTTTGCCCGACCTGATCAAGACTGCTGTAGCTGGGTTTTTACTGCCGGATGCCCTTCCTGACGCCAACCAAATAAATAACTAGGTTGGCAGCTAGCGACACTTGTGTGTTTAGCAACCTTGCTGAAGGGCCTGTTACGCATGGTTTCTTAGTGGCCGGCGCGAGGACTTGAACCCTGGTCCTCTGGACTCAAAGTCCGACGCCTTAACTACTACATCACAGCGCCTCGCCTTACGTTTTTATTTGACTATTGTTATTTCTACTGCTGATTTGCTTTGCCTCTGGTGAATAAATTTGACTTGACTTGTTTCCAGGTTGTATCACACTTTACCGTGTATCCCAAGCTCAACGCTGCAAGTGTTCAGTTTAAAATCACTGGGAGCGACCTAGCGTCTGACCTTGTGTACCCAGCCTACACGGCTAACGGTGCGTATTTAACTGGTTTATGGCAAAAGTTGTAAAATACATTGGCAACAGAAGCCAATGCGTGCATTTTAAGATAATTTCTCCACTAAAGTGGAGCAAACCACAGAAAGGTTAAAAACGGCGAAGAGCTGCTAATTGGTAACCTTGTCAAATCACGATGTACAGAATAACCTTTGACTGGAACGGTGTTATTTTGCAATGATGCTTGCAATTTCATGCAATTTTAGACCTGTAGACATCGGCGCTATTATGTAGCCTGACTTAATGACTTTTTCTGTGGTCTTGAAGTAAATTTAGGCATAAACCGTTTTGATTTAAGTAATAATCCGAGAGCGCTGTAGTCGTGACGCTTCTGTTCCAAGTAGTGTTTTTTAAGGATCCTTCGTTTCTTCCTTACTGTATCGTCGATCGGAGAAAAATAATGTCACGGTACAATAGCCAATAACTGCCATTCAATATACCCCTGCAAACGCGGAAACAAAGAATTGGCCTGCAGCCCAGAACTCCCTGCGCTTGTCGTGAAAGGCGACTAAAGAAAATGGGAACTGTTCTGTGCCGGCTCTCTTGCACAGAACCGAACTGTATAACACCCTTAATATCACCCTTGTGTGCTACACACGGTCCTTAAATAAAAAAAAACTAAAACAAATGAGAGGAGAGGGTATGTTGAGAGAGATGATGGAGGGAAGAATGGAGGGTAAGAGAGGACCGGGAAGGCCACGTACCGAAATGTTAGACGACCTGCTTGAGAAGGAATCGTATGCGGATATGAAGAGAAGGGCTGAAGATCGGATAAGGTTGAAGGTTTGGACACCAAAGACCTGCCATGTGGCAGAGCACTGAAGAGAGAGAGAGATGTCTTCAAGCACCATTCTGCCAGAGGCGACGTTACGTGGGGGCTAAGCGGGACATAGCCCCCGCAACTCAGAAAGTTACCCCCACTAGCCCCCCCTTGGTTATTGTGTCTCCTGTTTTAAGTTACCCCTTTCATGATTTGTAACATGCAGCATGGAAGATAGTCCCCCAACTCAGAAAGTTAGCCCCCCCACGTTTTGAGCTCGCAGGGGAAAAATGAATTTGCGAGAGTGTGAATTTGTAAGAAGGTCAAAAAATTGTCAGCATCCCTCTCCCCACTCCCCGCTCGTGACTTCTGTTCGGGGAGGAAAAATGCCCTATGGATCAAGCTTCCTTGTAAGCTAGCCCCCCAGCTTTTCCTTTGTCTCTTTTTGCCCTCCCAACGAAAAAAATCTTGGCGCCGCCCCTGCATCCTAACAGTAATCGTTAGCTATTAGAAGTTAATAGATTATGTTATGTTGTTCCAGCAGAGAATGTCAAAACGACGTCTCCGAGGCACAACGATCCGCTGCAGCCTGGTGTCACTGAGAGGAATGATGAAGGAGTTTTAGGGAAGCCTTTCTGGGTGATCGGCGTGGTTGTTGACTTTCGTGTGGTGGCTCCCGTAGCGCTCGTCGTACTCCTCGTCTTATTTCGACGTCGCATCATGCGGTAAGTGCACCGTGATGTTACGGAGATTACTGTAAAACATGAATTTTTTGCTGCATGTCATTTTGGCGGTTTGCCTCTCAGAAATTCAGCTGCGGTTAACTTTCATGTTTCTGAGCACTGCCTATTATAAATCGCTTCTTAAGCTTTATTTTCGCACACGTAATTTTTGAGAGTTTAGCCGTTTCGCGAGAAACGCCAAAATTACATGCTCGCAAAAATTTCATATTTTACAGTAATTAAAAGTAGCCTACGCCGCTGTGTGTGGATTCAGTTTATGATTAGAAGCTTAGGCTCTTCTCACAACACGGAGATCAGGTAACAAAATTAGCATCGCATCCATTTTCGCCTTAAGCTTACAAAATACTCACTCAATTTATCCAAAAAACCTTTAAAAATCAGACTCTACATTAAACTCATCCGGACTAATTTAACGAGTTTTATGCTGCCTCGCTACGAGCCAATGCTGAAGGACTAATTTGAATGAAGCATCGTCTTTTCTGTATTTTCTTATGCGCTGCACGCATGTATATGCACATATGGACAGCAGTTGCGGCCCCTTTGTCCTATCTTTTGCAACTAATAGGCGACAATGGCCGCCCCATTTGCTTGATGCAATACAAATTAAATTTGATTAAAAGTAGTTAGCCTACCAATAAATGTTGTTACATTAAGTGAGTGTCTTTAGCCACTGCAGTAAAAAGTTGTGTCCACTACTCAATGAAATGGTGGATACAACTTGTTTTTGCTCGCTTTGTTTAAATTTTATTTTTACTCAAACATTTCAGAACCATTGTTCCCCCAATGGTAAGGCGAATTTCTGTGCACAAATGCTAAAAAACCTAAAACTTTCTATTAATTTAGTCGATGTGATCAAATTTATTTATATGTTGTTGTATGTGGGGGTTATAACAACCCCTTGCGGGGACAAGTTGATGCCCCATTGCAGCAGTTGATGGTCGCTGGTGGTGGCTCCACCGTAGACTGGTGGGCATCGTAGGAACACTTGTGGCGGACGAATTCAAACTACCCTTGCCAAAAGGTGCACGAAGTGACTCTAAATCTTAGCCACTGGCGGGATTAGAATGGACAATGGTCTCTCTCGTAATCCGCAACTAGCGACTTAGACCACTCGGCCACAACGCTTCGTCCTGCCCAATGGTGGCTGCCGAGCACAGTCTAATGTCATATCCGGGACATTTTATTTATATTGCCTACGTTATGTAGCAGTCGTATTCGGCATATCCGCTTGAATCAGGTACATGTAGGGCCTTCAACGGTATAGGTCAAATACAACTTAGTCATGAATAGTTAGCTCTCCTCCATGGAAGCTCCGTGCAGGAAGAGATTGGCACTCTTAATAAAGTATCGATACTCAAATAATGCAAGGCTAGTTAGCAGTTCTGTCTGGCGGGAGGGATCAACCCCCCCCCCCCCCACCAACAATTCTTAGAGCGGCTTCTGGCAGTAAAAAGCCACTGAACTGTCACCGCCTACTTTCCCAGCAAGTCGGGGAACAAAGAATAGATATGCAGCTCAGACCTCTGCCGGCGAGTCGTAAAAGGCGACAAGAGAAGCGGGAGCGGTTCTGTAGCGGCCCTCTTCTCCTACATGAAACCGGACCATAATAGTCTTCGTTATTACACACAGTCCTGAAACTACAACCCTCCCCCCCCCCCGTCGCCGCCTATTTTCCCGATTTTCATGCCAAAAGATCTCTTTGGGTTGACATCCAAGTGACAAGAGCCTAAGACCTCCATGCATATATTGATCATTTTTTGAAAAAAGTATTGGATAGCGAAAAAAGTAACAAATCGTCCGCGTACATTAGGATTGAAACTAATAATTACTGATGCATACAATTACGACTTAGCTCCACAATAACTATGCAATGATACCAATCATCAGTATCTGAAAGTTGTAGGCTATCATCGACCCATTGACAGCCAGTGCTGTGTTGCCATGCGACGCCGCGGAACGGCGCCCCGCCGGGCCGCTCAGGTTAGAAACAGCGTCCCGCCAGGGGCCGCTCCCAATGTAGACGCTGTGGGACTCCGTCGCTATGATCAAAGGCCACGTGCTAAGCTATGCTGAAGGCTATAATACAAGTTATCGCCTAAGTAATTATGCCATATTGATTGTTTCAGGCCAGCAATCACTATATTCGACCATAGAGATTAATTCCTACACGATAAAAGTTATTACAATTGCCATGGAAGACTTTTTTTGGAGATCGGATAGGCTGTGCCAAACGGAGTTGTTTCATTGCTTGCTGCTTGGGTTGTGCCAGGGTCAGTTAATATTGAACCAATTGAATTGAATTGAATTTATTTTCAGTCACAGAATAAACACATACACGGCATTAAAATAAACGTTACAACAGCGGACTAAAAACAACGAGCCACACAAGTTCACATGAAGCACTTAGTGGATCGTCACTGGTACAAACACAACACGTTTTATCGCACGGATTGATACCGTTGGTAAAATCAGAATCAATTCAAAGTGAAGCCTGTGTCAATATAAAATATACATTATGCATCTAAAATTTATTACGCAATTGCACATAGTAAAGGTGACGGTAAAAGATATCGTTTTTATATGTTCTAATGTTACTATATGACATAATCTTGTTATATTATATTTATTGCTATTATATGGAATATTTAGTTGTCAGCTAAAGTTGTATTAAGCGCAAGCATGTAAGTCACAGTTATTCACCGGTGTAGTTACAGGAGGTGCGGCAATGAAGGCACACTGAAGAACAGTCCTTTGGAGGCGCCAAATGCGTCTAAACAGAATGAACAAAATGCAGAGTAAGAGCCCTTTGTGGCACAAACTCCTATTCATATTTTCAGTGAAAATATAGCCATGAATGTTCAAAACATCAAACAATTCTTTAGAGACAAACGGTAAAATTTCTACTTGTGATCGACTTGCGTTGTTGAAACAGCCCACGTGTGAACCGTATGAGAGTCCTATGTGAAAATTTGTGTCCACAATCCACATGAAATCCATATGTGCGCATATATGCCTAATGTGCGCATGTTAATGTGGTTCTGGCAGATTCCATGTGAGTCACATGTCACCGCATGCGACTCATAATGTTCGTCACATTTGACTTTTTTGTATGGGAATAAATACATGAATAGGCCTAAATTTAATTAACTTAACTAATCTATGGGACCGCCTTTGATCTCCTTGGTTCCGTTCCGTAGAATTTCTAGGCGTACCATAGGGGTGTACGAACCTCCTTTAGTTTATGGTTATCCACTTTTGCAGCAATATTTTAAGAAGATTTTCTGACATAGGTCGGGATGGAACTGGACTAGCACAATATATATTACAGAGACTTGCGATCTAATTTCTTCTAAAATAAATACATTTGGGATTCTTCTTGGAACGTAAATTAATTTCAGTGGAGCGAGTAACTAAGCTCTCGAGCGATAAAAATCATGGACTTTACACTAGCTGTCAACAGTGTTTCCTGTCTTATGACACCTTCTCTTCGTTGTCAACATTCATGTTGTGATTAGCTGGTTTCAGGAACATCAAATTCAAATTTTAAAGGTTGCATTCGATTGGCCCGTCGGTTGCTCTGCTGTGACCCTGATTGGCTCCTTATTTAAAACGAGACAAAGCCATAAGTCAACTTTACGCTCGATTGTTGAATCTAGCGGAGTCGATGTGCCAATCGCCTGCTATAGGCCTTCTTGTACCGTCCGTGATTCTTAAAGTTCGATAAGCTGAACAGTCGACAAGTCTTTACGACTAGATCTACATATTATCTGGAGATGGCGTAAGGTTGTATGCCTTATTCAGCGTTCTGACAATTGTTTTCAATTTATCCCCGCTTTCAAGGTTAACATTGCCTACAGTTGGCTTAGTAAAATCCTTTAAGTCCTGACCGTTCGCGCAGACGCTGAGTGCTAAAGGAGTGGTAACAGTCGTGAACGCTGTCCAGCGGACGATTTTGAAGGCAAAGCGCCTTTTTAGCGTACACTTTAATTGCCGGTACATGCATGCAGTGATATTCCCAGAACGTTCCCAGTGGAGGGGAATACCCCCCAAGTACGAATGGACGCCCCCAAAACCTCCGACCCTATTGGGGGGTGTTTTTTACAGCAAAAATGATTTTGGTTATTTCCTCTGTAACTTTCTATTGTTTGATTCATATAATAATAATAATAATAATAATAATAATAATAATAATCATCGTTTTTGACGTCCATTCGTATGCGCTATAGGCAAGCCTGTAACGCCGTGTGCATGTTAACACAGGTTAGACGTTTATGTTGAAGCTGGTTTTTTATGGCCGGATGCCTTTCCTGTCGCTAACCAGAATAATAAATTACTCTGGACGATGATTATTAGCTAGCGACCCTTGTGTGTTTAACAGCCTTGCTGAAAGGCCTGTAACGCCATGGTTTCATAGTTGCCGGCCCCGGGACTCCGACCCAGGTCCTCTGAACTCAAAGTTCAACGTCTTAACCACTACACTAAAGCGCCTCGCACACCATAGCGCCTCGAAATCATGTCACTAAATAAATATAACTAATTGCATTGATATTGAATTCTTTTAATTTTTTAGAACGGTACTGCCTTCACCATATGCACGTAGTCTCTCGGCGATGAGAAATGGCAAAAGAGCGGAGAGTTTACCTCTGATCTGATGGACGCTCCGGAAAAAATAAGGAAATCGAAATCGGCATCATCCATTGTTTCTGGACATGCAAGTAGTGCGTCTCAATCGTCAAAAAATTCTGAAAGTGGACTTCTTCCATCAACTTTGACTACAAACGCCTGAGCTGATGAACGGGTTCATTCTCTGATGATCCTCCCTACATCTCAAGTCGTGGCGTCCCGCGTGCGAACCTTTACAACCCTGCTCGGACTGTTTCGCAGTTTTACAGCTTGCATCTGAAGTGACACCAGATTGTGTCAGAAGGACTGTTGCTTGCTCAGTGAGTTCCAATGCTCAGAGCTACTGATCGTGTTTAACAAACGTAAATTAGTACACGCATACCGGACGATTGGTCCACTGGACTTATGTCCCAAATGGGTTAACCTTGCCCTAATCTCAAACCACCTTCTTTAACCATAACTGAAACTAATGGCGAATATAACCATGATTAACCCATATTGACCGAAAGCCTAATCTATATAATTTAAGAATGGACTAGTCGTCCGGCTGCTGTGCTACACTAAATTTAGCACGTAGGCCTGATGTTGTGTGTTTAGGCCTAGAGAATGCATCAGTGACCGATTTGACGTCAGATTGTGATTTGATATCAAATATCTGATACCTGTGAATGTGCATGATTTAGAAAGTGACCCACACGCGGGTCACTTGTGGGATGTCTGTATGAGGTAACAAAGTTGTGGAGAAGTGTGCGATTTCGATGTGGGTGGAGTTACTATAATAATAATAATAATAATAATAATAATAATAATGGGTTTTTCGTCCGTTTCATAGTGTGGCGACTATATCGGGGACGTCCTCCTGGCAACACAGGTATCATCCCTAGTCCACCCAGGCTGAGATAGAGACCAAGGCCAAGAGGGAAAGTCATGTTAGTAGACCGGGTCAGTTATCCGTTTGGCAGCCGGTTAGGTTGGTGATTACGGAGAGATAAGGTGAGTCTTCTAACCGGAGAGAAAGGTAGACAGTGTCGTACATGAACGCCAAGAAAGTGGGAGGGAGTTCCAAAGAGTGGGTGCAGAGAACACAAAAGTGCGACGGCCATTGGCAGACAGTATTCTGGGGACTGCAAGGAGGTGATTGTCAGCTGAGCGAAGGTTTCTAGACGGAACGTAGGAGGATAGGCAATCACATGCAGGCCACACGTTGTGGCATGCACCTCATGGCATGCATGGTAGGTCGATCGGTATGTTGACCACTACAGCTTCATGCATCATGTGGCAAAAATGAAACACAAAAATTGTGTGTTTCATCCATGATTTATAAAACGTCAGATTTTTACAAGTTCTCTGACGCTAGCAAAGACTAACAAAAAATTATTACGTGCATACATTTACACCGAAATTTCTAAAATTAGGACGTTGCCGCAGAGAAGTGAATAAATATGCAGGCCTAGTCAAAAATCTTCAATTGCAAAGTTTTATATACCGAAATGCTCAGTTATCATTTGATGTGAAAATGGACAAGAACTTAAGTTTGGCTAAAAGTACGCAAGTAGGCTATTGTTCTAAATGGCCTGCAATTATTTTAAAATTCCCCCCCCCCCCCAACCGTTGAGTTATATACAGAAAAGAAAAAGTGTCTATCAGCACCCCCCACTACCTCCACCGCGCGCGAGTTCTGCAAGGAAAATAAATAGTCTTCCGGACGGTGTAGTTATAAATTCACAAATTGCCTAAAAGTCTATTGTTGTCAAGAATGTGCAGATAGAAATACTCGAGGGCAACCCCTATTGGGATGTTTTAGTGCAAATGCATTCTGCGTTTTTTGCAGCTTGTGGCTTGCGGTTTGCGGCTTTGCGGCTTTGCGGCCCTGGGTTATCTCTAGGAGGCATTTCTAGCGGTTTTGCTTTTGTTGTTGAGAAATACAAGGTTTGTGAGAAAAGGTGTTTTAAGTGTACAAGATTTAACCTCTAGTCGGATATTTTAGCCAAAATGAATTAGCAAAATGGCACTATTTTGAATCCTTTTTGCTAACTTTTCTTTACTATACTGCAGCAAAACCAATGAGGTATTAATTATGGCCTGATTTCAGCCACGTAACTAAATAATCATTCAATTCTTGGATTGGTCTAGAATTCATTGATCGAGTAATTCCACCAATGGTAAAATTGCAAATATGTTCGATAACGATTTTGTTGGAAGGGGGGTATTGTAATGATCAGACGCCGCCGAACGCCGCCGCCGCCGAGATTTTTCACACGCCGCCGCCGCCGAGTTTTGTTGGTCGGCGCGCCGCCGCCGCCGATCGAAAACACCAGGCGCGCCGCCGCCGACTATGACAGGTCGGCGCAGACCTCTACTGGGCGGGATATGTAAGGCCACGCCCCAAGCAAACAGTACACTTATCTTGCTCCTTAGCTTTCAAAAAAAGGCAACGCGACAAGTGAGTATGACTCTTTCGCGCCGGTAGAGGCCCACTTCATCTATGTTTATACATTTCGTGATGCCCTTGAACAAGCCTAAGGTGTCTTCAATGATTCCCTTGATGGGGTGAAGTTAGTTGCATGCAAAACACCAGAGGCCATAAGCCTATGGTGTTTTTCAATTAGAGTTTGCAAGTTGCAGTGCGAGATTAACATCAGCCATTTCGTTTCCCGCAATGAAAGCTACTTGAAAGACAACAGAAATGCATTTCTTTTTCTTTTAGAGGGACTTGGAGGAGGTCGTTGGAGGGAGGTTGGGAGTGGATAAAACCATCAGTTAACGTACCGGACCGCCCGGTTCAGCGCCGCCGTACCGTAACGTAATGCTGCTCTCCGAACTGCCACCGGATGCACAGCAGACACAAATACCCAGCATTTGTATGAAGAAACTCTGGATCTACCAATCACAAATCCCCTGCCGCTACAAGCATCCCTCTTCAGACAAAAAACACAAATGCCTACCCATTCTTTACACAATCTGATACAAACCGAAAAACCCCTCAGAACTTCTCGTCAGATAATATTTCAATCATACAACCTATATACGAACCACATAGCCATAGAGCTTAACCAATTCAGAGAAGAAATCAACGATTTCACAACGAAATGAACAACGTTGTAAATCCATACACACAACCGCAGTTCAGAAATACTTTCAAGCAGGCAACCCAACAAAATATTGAACCAGCAAGCACCAACAACAAACAAAACTGAAGTTAACTTACCCAGAAAAATAGAACGGACACCGGCACAAATACGAACTGACAAATCACTTTTTTTCGCACGTATAAACACAAAATAGATATAATGATTTATACATCTTCACTCTGTCTTCTATGCAAATACACGAACATGACACCACCCATCCTTTCAACTGCGTTAAAATCACAACACACCGCATCCCATTGGATTCATGGAATGAACTTGAGAGGGCGGCGGCCCTGCTGGAAACATGTGAGAGGCGGCTGGCCGCTCCCTGTGACGAGGGGGGAGTGGGACTCCGGGTCCGACGTCGCGGACCTGGAGAGGGGTCGACAACAAAAACACGTAACGTCACTGCAACATATCTAATTTAGCTTCAGTTTTACCATAGCGGCAACACTTCCGCGGGCCATTTAAAAGGTCTACGTAAGTCACTTTTGGCCCCAAAGCAGCACCTTTGTAAACCCCTGCCCTGGACATACCCCTTCATTGCGTCTGTGAAAACATGGTTGCTGCGCGTTTTGTTCACACTATTGTGTGCCGAATTTCCCCTATCGTATGCTCAAGTTCTCATATAAATTTCTCATCGAAAATATTTGAACGCGATATGGAAAAAGGAGCTGTCGGATTTATAGGCTATTCTCTCGGCTCTAGGCATTCTACAAGATCTTCTATTACAAGGTTCAGTTTCCAAATTATCAACTTAGTCTATTAAATCACATTCACGATAATGCTATTTTCTGAATAACTACTGGGCACATGCAAGTTTGTCTTTGTGGCATGCTTATTCATTTACTAGTTATAATATTCAAAGCGATTATTCCCTGTAGTCTGCGGCTAACATGTGCATATCAATACACGTAGCATTGTAGGCTTAGAAGTAGCCGTCGTCTAATATGCATTGCCCTATGTCCACGTGACATGAATGTTTTGGGTGTGTTGTGCGCTTCTCGAATTGCTCTGCAGCGTTGACAGCTGTCTCGTCAGTGAGTGGCGAAGCTCCCCCTTCACCAAAGCTGCGTTTTGAGGCCACTGACGCTGTCCACTGACGCTGTCCACTGACGCTGTCCACTGACGCTGTCCACTGACGCTGTCCACTGACGCTGTTTAGTTCTTCATCCGTGTCTGTCTGCGGTTGAGCGGCGGCAGCAACAACGAGCAGAGTGAAACAGGCGATGCGCTGACATGACTTCACCATTAGCGTCCACGCATGCTACAACTAACAGAGTAAAACAAGCAAGGAAAAGATTTGACATCATCATAAGCGCCTACATATGCAACGAAAACAAACAATTATGAATGTGCTAAGTGGCATCACAGACCAGTTAGAATTCAAAGCTGTCCTTGTAAAACTATAAGCTGTCGATAAAAGGAGGCGTGTAAATCTAACGACCGGGAGACTTGCGTCGAAGTTTTCGCTCCTTCAAATCCAAAATTCAGTGGCGTCTAAAAGCTCAAACAAATTGGTCGCTGCACGCCATAGTTAATCATATGAAAGGCCTACTGCAGTGGAATTCAATTTATAGATGCATATTGTAGTTTAGAGATAGTTAGCGCAAGGAAAGTTTAGGGTTCGTTTAGGGTTAGTTTATGTTTAGTTTAGGGTTAGTTTTTGGTTGGCTCAGGGTTAGTGCATGATTTTTTTATGGTTTATTTCATGCAGCGACTAATTTGTTTGCACTAATAGACGCGAGTCCAAAATGCCACAATTTTCTAATTTGCCACTGCTCATTTTACTCGGGAAAAGTCTTCTATTTAGTAGTAGGCCTGAAGCAGGCCTATTGGGTACTAAAAAATAGTGGTCAAAGCAGGAAATGGGGGTCTACATAATTTTGAAAATTAATTTACGTGCAAATTTACTCTCAAAAATTCCGTGGTGATTAAGGTCTTTCTGTATCAATAGTTAGATTTGTATGGTGTAAAAAATACCTATAAGGAAATAGATGCTATTGTAAAGGCTTGCTGCAGATAAGAGCACTAGCAATGGAGCCAGTCCTAGGACCGTTGTTTTGCTGCATCTCTATCCCCACGCCTCCCCTGTTCCCCTCTCTCCCCAACCTCCCTTACCGCCCACTTCCCTCCCATCTCCACCCTTTGCCGCCCGCTTCCCTCCCCCAGACCCACCCTTCATTCTCCCTCTATTCACTCTTCTCCCAACCCCCGTCGCCCCCAGCATCATTCTTACCCCAACATCCACCCATTCCGCCCCCTTCCCAGCCCCTCATCCTCCCTCTATACTCTCGCCTACAGCGAGCAGCGAGCCGCGAGCCGCGAAACCAGCGAGTCTCGATTACAACAGCAACGCGAGTATGGCTCGCTTCACGCATCAGCCTCGCGCGGTGATGCGTGAAGAGAGCTGCGCTGGCCGAGCGACGACTCACAGCGTGATTTCAAACACACGTACGGACTGGGAAACTCTGTACACTATAAACTGATTAAGTTATTACAGGCCTTAATCATTTTGCCAATTAGCTACAATGGGCCTCTACTCTTCAAGCAAGTCAGTACTTGTATAGGAGAATCACACTATCATTAGGCTTGAAGTGCTGTCTATGCAAAGCTGGGTCTCAAATACAAGGTGCGGAATCTCATAATTATTGAGCCGGAGGCTTAAGGCCCGGCGGGATCCGCCCAAATTTAGTCACAACTAATTAGAGTGACCAGGTACGCTTACTCAGACTTGCGCGGCCCAGCTAAGATCCACGAAAGCACTTGGAACGGTCATGTGTTACAGAGGGTCTAAAGACTATATATTTTAGGACTAAAAGTATTAATTATTATTAGGCTACATGGCCGATATATTCAGGATTTATAACGCACAAAATGTGCGTTATAAATCCTGAATACATTGGTCACTATACGTGTAATGTATAATTCAAGATTTTAAAACTACGCATTTGGGCACATTTTGGTTACGAGGAAGTTTGATAAAGAGGTAGTTTGAGTGTAACGCACGTCGGTTAAAATGATCATGGTAACTTCTACAGGAAGTTTGATTTTGACTAGACTTTACCGTAAATTTAGGGGGCTTGCAAAGTTAAAATATGCGTGCCAGGCACGCAAATCAGGCGAGAAGCTGCTTTGCTCGCCGACACCTAATAAATGTAAGTGACTCGACGCAAGCAATGCTAATTGCGACTCAATCAGAAGTAGGCAAAACTTGTGTAACAAACACGAGTAGAACTAATTGTGTGCGACGCAACCCATAGTGATAGTCGGTGACGAAATCTGTAATAGTTGTGCGCGACGTAATGTTAATTGAAAGGCTAATATCCGTACTCACCATCGCGAGTTAATCTCGAGTTGGTCAATCGGCGAGTTGAGAGTAACCGTTTTTAATCTCCTATACCCAGCGTGACGTCACACAATCCTCCGATTGAGCCAGCTCGAAGTCAGCTCACAATAGTAAATACCAATATAAGTGCTAGTATTTTTGGGTCTCGAAAACACGAACCGAGCAAACAAATCTTTCTG